>PVKV010026313.1:0-28215 GCA_004027835.1 Alouatta palliata | reverse complement strand
GAATGATTTATAATCCTTTGGATATATACCCAGTAATGGGATTGCTGGGTCAAATGGAATTTCTATTTCTAGGTCCTTGAGGAATCGCCACACTGTCTTCCACAATGGTTGAACTAATTTACACTCCCACCAACAGTGTAAGAGTGTTCCTATTTCTCCACATCCCCTCCAGCATCTTTTGTCTCCAGATTTTTTAAAGCATATCTTAAAGCAAACTGCTGACTGCTGTGTTCTGAATTGACTGTAGAGGGCAGATAAAGGGTAGTAGATTACTTCTGAGCCAACTGGAAAATACCAGGCAAAAGGATAAAAGCCACACAGGGAGGGGAGCATCTCACACTGGGGTCTTTTGGGGGGAAAAAGGGGAGGGACAGCGGGGGGTGGGGAGTTGGGGAGGGATAGCATGGGGAGGAATACCACATATAGGTGATGGGGAGGAAGGCAGCGAATCACACTGCCATGTGTGTACCTATGCAACAATCTTGCATGTTCTTCACATGTACCCCCAAACCTAAAATGCAATAAAAAGTATATATATTATAAAAAAATAAAAAGCCGCACTGGAATGTGACTTGACAGGTGTTCATCTTTACAATTGAAGATGAGAAGTAGACACACTGGATCTATTTCTATGGTAGCATCAATAAGCTTTGCTAGCAGCTTGGATGTGGTGAGGGAGATAAGAAAATCCAAGAATTCCTGCCCAAATTCGAGCAACTGGATGAGGAAGACATTTGTTGAGTAACATCGCCGATGATATTAGGATTTGATTCTGGAAACAGGTTAAGTTGAAACTGCTTATCATATAAGTAACTGGAAATATTGGGTAAGTAGTTGGATATATGAAACTGGAGTTTAGGAGCATGTTCTGGGCTGAAGATATAAATTTGGAAGTTGCCATTGTATAAATTGAATTTCATGTAATAAAACTAGATGAAACAATTAAGGGACTGGGTGGAAATAGACAAAAAGATCAAGAAACATGGCCTGGAGTACCCCAACATTAATGGGGCAGGGGGTAAAAACAGAAGAGTTAACAAAGAAGAGTAAGAAGGTAAATTTAGAAGAATATTCCTTAAAGTCAAGTGAAGGAAACGTTTCAAGGAAAAGGGAGTGATCCACTGCTAATGGTTGAATTAAGGTGAAGACTGAGGTCCTTATATTTTGGCAATTAGGAGGTGGTTAATGATTGATCAGAACTTTTTTGCTAGAGTTTCAGGGGTGAAAGTTTAATAGCCATGGATTTGATAAAGAAACAAGGAAGAATTAGAGAGAGTGTGTATAAACATTCATGTTAGGGCATTCTGTTATCAGAGAGCAGTGGAATAGGATTATTAGATGTGGAGGAAAGTAAATATAAAAGATTGTTTCATTTGTTTATTTGCTTATAAGACGGTATATTCTTATGTCGATGCGATTGATTCAACAGACAAGAAAAAATATTATGGCATCAAAGAGAAGGGAATATTACTAGAATAATATTCTTGGCTCACTAGTAGGGATCTAATACAGGAGAGGAGTAAGCTTTTTTTTTTTTTTTTTTTTTTTTTTGAGATGGAGTTTTGCTCTCTCACCCAGACTAGGGTGCAGTGGCACAATTTTGGCTCACAGCAACCTCCGCCTCCTGGGTTCAAGTGATTTTCCTGCCTCAGCCTCCTGAGTAGCTGGGACTACAGGCATGCACCACCACACCTGGCTAATTTTTTGTATATTTAGTAGAGACAAAGTTTCACCATGTTAGCCAGGATGGTCTCGATCTCCTGACCTCGTGATCTGCTTGCCTGGCCTCTTCAATAGCAGTACAGATTTTTTTACATAATAATAGGAGGAAAATAGAGTACTTATGTTTATGTGTAGCTACATGTTTTGATACATGTTTTGATAGGAGCTTATGTAAATTCTTTTTTGATTGGTTAGATTTTCTCAGTGAAACATTATCTGAGCTTGAAAATGAGAAGTTTCAGTGGTTTTCAAAGAGAAGACAGTATTAAAAAGTCATCAAAGAGAGTAGAAGAATGGTTAAGGAAATTTAGCGGGACTAAAGTACCACTAAAGTACTAAGTAGGACTGTCGGCCAACTGAAATTATTGGCTATCATTTTACTTTGAAATTAACCTGACCTGTGTAATTTCCATATACAGGTAGAGCACTCCTAATCCAAAAATTCAAAATCTGAAGTGATCCAAAAATTTAAAACTTTCTGAACACCAGCATGATGCCACAGTGGAAAATTCCACACTTTACCAGTGTAATGGATCATAGACATAACTGTGTCACATGCATAAAATTATTTTAAAATACTGTATAAAATTATCTTAAGGTTATGTGTATGAAGTATATATGAAACATAAATGAATTGAATATTTGGACTTGGGTCCCATATCCAAGATATCTCATTACATACATGCAAATACTCAAAATCTTGAAAAATACTGAAATCTGAAACAATTATTGTCCTAGACATTTTAGATAAGGGATACCAAACTTTATTTCTGAAAGTCAAAATAAATAAATTGAGCAGAAATGAATCATGGCCTGGTATTAAAACAGTTAGGTGTTAGCCAAAAATAGCAGACCCACCAGAAAGTTCTCAAAGCGAAGTTTCACACTGACGCTAGAGATCTCAAGACAATCATGACTTTGCATTTTTACATGTAAGATATGAGTGCTTATGTAACTCCAGTGTGAAATTACTTTCTGTGTTCTAGATAATGTGATCCAAACATTTTTAATACCATGATTCTGTAATATTAAAGGTGGAGCTTTAATAAATGTATATAAATTAACATGTGTGATCTATATGTTGCATATATTTGTATACATGTATTAAGAAAATCATGTAATAATCGGTTATATATAATATGTAACAAAACAAAAATATATACATAATGTATGATATATATAAACAGTATATAGCAAAACAAAAATAGAAATGATATTTTAAGTATTTTACATTTTATAAATAACTTTTTTCACTAAAATACAGCATTAATCACATATTAAAGAGGAAATTGTGTGTATACTTCATTTAAAAAAAAAGAATTTTCAATAAACATGCAATCATAAAGCAATTTAGAAGCCTAACTCTAAATTGTCTCTTTCCATATTTGATTATACTGACTCTCCGAGATGTAAAAAAAAAACACTTCAGAAAATTATAGTTTTGATGAGAGAATTATAAACTAATTCTTTTTTAATTATAGTAAAATAGACATAACAAAATTTACCATCTTAATTGTTTTTAGTGTACATCACAGCACTGAGTACATTCACATTATTGTGCAACCAATCTCCAGGTCTCCTTTCATCCTGCAAAAACTGAAACTCTACTTATTAACCAACTCCTTTTCTCCCCTATACCCAGCTCCTGACAACCATCATTCTACTCTGTACTTAGAAATTTGACTATTGTACATACCTCATATAAGTGGAATTATTCAAAATTTGTATTTTTGTGAAAGGCTACTTTGATTTAGCATAATGTTCTCAGGATTCATTCTTTTCATTGCTTTTGTTGTAATTGCCTTTATGTTTAAAGGCCTAATAATATCCCATTTTATGCATATACCACACTGTGTCCACTCATGAGTGGACATTTGGGTTGCTTCTACATTTTTACTATTATAAATAATGTTATTATAAACATGGGTGTACAAATATCTTTTCAAGAACCTCCTTTCAATTTTGGGAGTGTATACCCAGAATTAAAAATGTGAAATTCCATTGTGAATTTTATTTTATTCTAGTTTTAAGTTTTGAGGAACTACCATACGGTTTTACACTGAAGCTGTAGCATTTTACATTCCTACCAACAGCACACAAGGGCTCCAATTTTTCCACATCCCCACCAAAACATGTTATTTCTATTTATTATTTTTGATAGTAGCCATATGATGTGAAGTAGAATCTCATTATGTTTTTGCTTTGTATCTCCCTAGTATGTGGCGATGTAGAGCATCTTCTCATGTGTTAATTGGTCATTTTGTATCTCTTCTTTGAAGAAATGTCTATTCAGCTTTTCACCATTTAACAAAATATTATTATTATTTTTTAAGAGATGGGATCTCATTCCATCACCCAGGCTGGAGTGCAGTGGCATGATTACAGCTCACTGCAACCTTCAGCTCCTGGGCTCAAGTGACTCTCCCATCTCCGTTTCTGAAGTAATAAGGACTACAGGGATGTGTCATCACATTTGGCTACTTGCAAAACTTTTTTGTAGATCTCCTTATGTTGCCCAGGCTGGTCTCAAATTCCTGGCCTCAACTGATCCTCCCACTTTGGCCTTCCAAATTTTGGGATTGCAGGTATGAGTCATCATGCCTGGCCATACAGCCATTTTTAAATCAGGTGGTTTGTTTTATGGTTGTTGAACTGTAAGAGTTCTTTATATATTCTAGTTACTATCCTTTTATCAGGTATGTCATTTACAAATATCTGTTATTCAAAAGTTTGCCTTTTCATTCTTTTGATTTTTAAAACTATGCTCCATTATTTAAAGATTTTATTCAAAATTCAGGCATACCTTTTCATCTTCCCTGGTGTTCATCCATTATTTCTTCTCACTAACTGAATTCTGTGGCATTTCATTGTATTTACCAAATGTATCCAGAATCCAATGACATTCTTATTTTGAAAGAATTTTAAACAGGTAGAAAATCTCTTTTTAATGTTATATGTGGACAAAGAACTTTAACAAGTGGTAGCACTTCTGAAAGAAAATTAAATTATAATGGAAATATTCCCAAATATTTGTTTTCAAAAATTTTCTCTCCATGACATTTGCTTTATTAAAAAAAACAACAAAAAAAACCCTTCTTTTAAAACTTTATCTTAACTTCAAAGGAATTTATTTTATATTTTTTGCAACTATCTGTTAAATGGTGTCTAGTAATGGCCACTTGAATGTCAGCAAAGTTATGACACACATTTTGGAAAAGAAAATCTCAACTTTATATTTGACAACTCTTAGGAACTTAACCAAGAACTATCCAGTGAAGTCCTCTGTGTTACAAATACTTCTCATATCAAAGTATTTCATGAATTTCAAGATCTATATTATTTAAGATAATTTTTCTTAAATAAAATGGATTTGATTAAATAGACTTTTAGTGAATTCTGCAGTGAATGATGATGCAGTGCATGTATTTTACATGTGGTATTAGATCTATAATCTTACCACTGCGATACAGTTTGGCTGTGTCCCAACCCAAATCTCATTTTGAATTGTAACTCCCACAATTCCCACGTGTTGTAGGAGAAACCTGGTGGGAGGTAAGTGAATTATGGGGACGTTTGTCCTGTGCTGTTCTCATGGTAGTGAATGAGTCTCATGAGATCTGATGGTTTTAAAAATGGGAGTTTCCCTGCACAAGCTCTCTCTTTGCCTGTTGCGATCCATGTGAGACATTATGTGCTCCTCCTTGCCTTCCACCAAGCTTGTGAGGCCTCTCCAGCCATGTAGAACTGTAAGTGCATTATACCTCTCTTTCTTTTGCAAATTGCCCAGTCTTGGATATGTTTTCATCAGCAGTGTGAAAACAGACTAATACATACTGTTTTTCTTCTCCTTTGGTTCCCAAATATAATACCTCATCAATGACTAAAATGATTAACAGTTTTTATTAGAGGAAAAAAAGTGCTATTAAGAATATAATTTATGACACAGAGTTTCGTTGATATTTCAAAAAAGTGACCTTTTTGTATTTCCTTACAGAAGTATAATCTAGCAAATAATGTACGATGAGATATAAAAACATCTGTACTTCCATCCAGTTATATATATTTGTCATCACAAAAAAGAAATTGATTTCTCAATGATATTTGGACTATATTTCTTACACCATTAAGTAAGAAATTGAAAGTATTATTTGAGTCTTTAACAACTGAAATAGTTGTCACCACACTGGTTGGTGCTTTTCTACCAGAATAATACACTATCAATAAGTTTAATTACCAACAAAAATTTTTGGTAATTATAATTAATATATCTTTTAAAATAAACTTATAATTATTAAATTCTATATTATGAAAATGTTAATACCATTAATTCAATATGATAGATTTGTCTACTTATGTGGATTATTTAAAAAATAAGTACAATTCTGTTAGCTTAATTTTGACAGTTTGTTTACTTTCTTGATTGAACTTTGACAAATTTGTCCATTACAAATTTTCAAAATCTAATGGAAAATTGTGACAATATGTTTTTTACAAATGAAGTTCATTTAAATATTAATCAATGTAAAATTTTTAAGTAAATACAAAATTATTCTATTAGAATATACATTTGTTGGAAGCATTATTTTTGTCTATAGCAATTGCTGTACATCTTTAAAATAGAAAGTGGTTGGGTTTCTTTTAAAACTATTTTTCATATTCAGATTAGGAAAAGGTGATTTATGTAGGGTGAAGCTTATCTATTGAAACATCTTTTTATTAACTACAATATTATTGTGCAGTATTTTATAATATAAGGTTTGATTGAATATTTAAACCCAACTGAATCCAGTCACTACAAAGTCTTTATACTGTGGTAAAATATTCAAAATACCACAAAAAAATCAATTCTAATCTTGATGATATTTAAGTAAACTTTCATTTTAGAATGTTTTTAAATTTACAAAAGTGTTGCAGATAGTACAAACAGTTCACATATGCCCTACATGCCCCAATTTT
This sequence comes from Alouatta palliata, assembly GCA_004027835.1. NCBI lineage: Eukaryota > Metazoa > Chordata > Mammalia > Primates > Atelidae > Alouatta > Alouatta palliata. Next base: position 21,537 of record PVKV010026313.1, on the reverse strand, counting down.
CTCAAAGGTTGTTATCTTTCATAACCATAGTAAAACTGTCATAGCCTAAGCATCTACTCTTGGTATATTGCCATCACCTGCTTTCCAGAATTCATTCAGATTTCACTGGTTTTTCAACTGATGTCTTTTTTCAATTACAGGGTCCAATTTAAAGTACCACATTACATATTCATTATTTCTCCATAATCTCCTGTGTTCTATGTCAGTTCCTCAATCTTTTCTTATAAAACATGACCACATTGAGATACCATCTCACACCAGTTAGAATGGCGATCATTAAAAAATCTGGAGACAACAGATGCTGGAGAGGATGTGGAGAAATAGGAACACTTTCATACTGTTGGTGGGAGTGTAAATTAGTTCAACCATTGTGAAACACAGTGTGGTGCTTCCTCAAGGACCTAGAAATAGAAATTCCATTTGACCCAGCAATCCAATTACTGAGTATATATCAAAAGGATTATAAATCATTCTATCATAAAGACACTTGCACATGTATGTTCATTGTGGCACTGTTTACAATAGCAAAGACCTGGAACCAACCCAAATGCCCATCGATGATAGACTGGACAGGGAAAATGTGGCACATATACACCATGGAATACTATGTAGCCATGAAAAACAATGAGTTCATGTCCTTTGTAGGGCCATGGATGAATCTGGAAACCATTATTCTCAGCAAACTGACACAAGAACAGAAAATCAAGCACTGCATGTTCTCACTCATAGACATGTGCTGAACAATGAGAACACATGGACACAGGGAGGGAAGCATCACACATTGGGGTCTGTTAGGGGGGACTAGGGAAGGGACAGCAGGGGTAGGGAGTTGGGGAGGGATAACACGGGGAGAAATGCCAGATATAGGTGATGGGAATGGAGGCAGCAAACCGCATTGCCATGTATGCACCTATGCAACAGTCCTGCATGTTCTTCACATGGACCCCAGAACCTAAAGTGCAATAAAATATATTTTTAAAAAAATGTTTGAAAGCAAATGATCTAGTATTTTCCAATTTGAGGATATCTTTATTTACCAAGCATTTGAGTTTTGTGAAATCAGCTTATTTCTTCAAACAATGCAGAATTTCCTGCATTGTCTATATCAAGAAGTAAAACAATTAAAATCTGTGCACCAATGTATAAACTTCTAACCTGACATTAGAAAATCATAGATGAGAATAGACATTATTTTCAGACTCAACAATATGCAAAACTAGAGTCTGAATCAGGCATGTAAATGAAAACATCACTTTTCTGGTAAAAAAATGATGAAAGGGGAAGAAGTATGTCCTAAGGGAGATTATAAATTTAAGATAAGTTTTAACACATTCTGTGCTTTCTCCTTCAGGAAATAAATCTAAGATAGTAAAAGTAAGTTTGCTTTAGAATGGTCAAGACTTTATAGAATTTTATTAGGAATCATTGTTTTTTAAAATAGATCTCTTTCCTGTGACTTTCTTAATTTAAAAGATGCAAACAATCAAAGACAATAATGATAATTTATAAAATTTATCTTGAAATAATATTTTAAATGGAGTTATAGAAATGTGGATCAGGAAATAATTTTAATTATCACTAAGTCTAATTTTTTATTTCATAGATGAGTAAGCCAAGATCACAGAAGTCTTAGACTTTAAAACTAGGAACACAAAAATAGGAAAGACATCAGCAAATACTCAGTTTTTTTTTTTTGTTGTTTGTTTGTTTTGTGTTTTATTGAGAAGTAAAGACATGGTGTTCTTTATCCTTTTACCAAATGACTAGCCTTACAGGTTTTGAAAACACAGAGCTAGAGTAATATAAATTGTCGAAGTCATTAGGAAAAATACTGAAAGATATGTGGAGACAGAGAACTAGCTGAATACACAAAGAAAGAACACAGATCCACAGAGAACAGGTAGCAATTTGTGATAGTTGAGCAATAGACATAGAAATGAGATAGCTTAAATGAATCAAACGACAAGATATCTGTAAGCAGCATACCTTCCTTTCTTCAGAATTGGCTTGTTGCAAAATGTGACTCTTGCAGTGATAAAATCTATTTTTGTTTGCGAAAACTGATTCACAAATTCACATGATAGAAGTTTCTTACTGTTGAGCTTATATTCTTGTTATTTAATTCAGTTTTGGCTGGGTTAATAGGTTGGTGATCATGGAATCTTTTGAGAATGTCAAAAATGAAAGGATAGAATATTTTCCAAAGGATACTGTGGAGTCATGCACAGTCCTAAAATCAGAAACAGAAGATCTTTCTGAGGTCAGTTCTACCACTCTTGCAACCAAATGCCTGGATTGGCAAGATGAAAATAAAACAACAGGCTTGTAATTATTCTGATATCTTGTTTAACAAAGAGTAAAACCGGGAAGGAAACGTTGGGGGGAAAAAAGAGAAAGACAGCCAAATACTCCAATTAACTCAAGAACAAGGTAAGGAAGAGAAAATGAACAAATTCTAATTTTGATCTATCCATAAATAGGTGGAATCTCAATTCATTTCAGAAGGGACATTAAACTCTATACATGCTCCATCCAATTATAAGAACATTCCAGATCAAGGACAAACCTCCCAGGAGGATACCAAAAAATACTTGCTCATGAAAATCAGCAGTTGTTAGTGGGGTGGTGGGGGCGGCAGTGGGTGGAAGAAAAACATGGTATGTAGCAGAAATAATCCAACACTATTTCCTCTCCTGAAGACAAATTAATATTTGGTTTCTGCAAGAATAACTCTATGAAATTGGAACATTTTTGCCGTGTTTGCTTCAGAATTTCTCCTTAAGTGTGAGGAATCTACAAAAATTATTTGTAATTTTTCTGCACCAGAGGTTTGTCTATTCTCACACATTATTTATTCAGTAATTTATGTTAGTATAGATAGTTATTTTTACTTTTTAACTTGAGTTATAATCCAATGCTATTTTATTAATTTTCTTGCTCAAATTATTCCAACTTAACCATTGGGAACAACTTCATTTGGCTCCTCTATCTCTTTGACATGCTGTGTCATTATGGAAGTAGAGCACTTCTGTGTGGACATCTTCATTTTCTGTCATCCAAGGCTCTGGTAATTTTGTTAGAGAATGGCATTAGAAACCAAGTCCTGGAGACTATGTATGCCAGTTGCTAATGAAGTGTCATCATCTCTAAGTGTTTGCATACACATAGCTATAAATACTTACATATGAAAATCATATCTAGATTAAGCTAAACATGAGTTCATGCTGATGACTCCAACTCTAATCTATTACCACAGGTATAATTCTAGCCTCTTCCTCCTGCTTATCTGTAACCTCCCATTAAAACAGTGAGAAGGCAGGTGAAGAACAAATGTTTCAACTAAACTATAGTCATTATGTATACACTCCATTTATTTCCAAAGTTACTTAGATTAGCACTTTTTCCTGAAACCCTTTAGTGAGCCATTTCATGTATTTAATACAGTGAGATTCTTCTGGCAAATTCTTCATTCCCAACTGGAATCTCTGAATTCCTAAATAAATATATATATATATATATATATTAAATATTTTATTGCATTTTAGGTTTTGGGGTACATGTGAAGAACATGCAGGATTGTTGTATAGGTACATACATGGCAATGTGGTTTGCTGCCTTCCTCCCCATCACCTATATCTGATATTTCTCCCCATGTTATTCCTCCCCAACTCCCCCCACCTCCCCTAGCTCCCCCCTGCACAGACTTCAGTGTGAGATGCTCCCTTCCCTGTGTCCATGTGTTCTCATTGTTCAACACTTGCCTATGAGTGAGAACATGTGGTGTTTGATTTTCTGTTTTTGTGTCAGTTTGCTGAGAATGATGGTTTCCAGGTTCATCCATGTCCCTACAAAGGACATGAACTCATTGTTTTTTATGGCTGCATAGTATTCCATGGTGTATATGTGCCATCATCGATGGGCATTTGGGTCGGTTCCAAATCTTTGCTTCTAAATATATTTTTAAAATTTACATACACTAAGGTTTACTTGCATGCTGTAATGATCTACAGACTGTGACAAAAAATGACTACTGTATATACACTGACACAGTATCATGCGTAAAAGTTTCAACATCATAATAATCCTGAGCTCCCTATATTCAGCCTATTCAGCCTTCTGCTTTAAATGCCTGTCACCTCCGACAGGAGGCACCTCCTGTGCACCATCTGTATAGTTTGCCTTTTTCAGAATGTCATGTGTTTGGAGTTATAAAGTATAGCTTTGTCAAACTGGCTTCTTTCACCTAGATATATACATTTCAGATTCATTTATATCTTTTTGTATCTGGACTCAGCACGTACACTGTTTAACATACCATTAAATATATCCTGATTACTATAACATTGTATAGATGTACCACAGTTTGTTTATCCACTCACCTATTAAAGGACATCTTAGTCTGTCAGCTTTAGGAGATTGTAAAAAACACTGTTATAAAATTAATGTGTAGCTTTTTGCATGGAAATAAGCTTTCAAATCATATACATAAATGCATTATGCAATTGTTAAATGTCTTACAAAATGCCTGTACCATTTTGTATTTTTACCAGCAATGAATAAGCGTTGCTGATATTTCTCATACTCACTAGTAGTAGATATTGTCAGTTTTCAGATTTTTGCTATTTTATAGGTATATAGTAATATCTCATTGTCACTTTTCTTTATAATTTCCTATCAACAAATGACGTTAAGTATCTTTTTGTGTACCTATATGACACCTGTATATCTTTTTTGGTGAGATTTTGGATTTTGGATCAGATTTTTTGCTCATTTCTTAATTGGTTCTTTTGATTTTGCATTGTTTTAAGAATTATTTGCATCTTTCGGATACATAGTTTTACGTATTTGTGTTTTCCAAATAATTTATTATCTAAGCCATTCACAGAGTAGAAAATTTAACTTTAATATAGTCCAACTTATCAATTGTAGCAGATCTCAGCCATGACTCTTTGGATTCATCTATTTTTCCACATGGAGGGTGATAGCTTTCCCTACAAAGTCATGTTTTTAATGGATCCAAGAAAAGCTGTTAATTTTCATTTCATTTATACTTTTATTTTAGCAAGGACAGGATTGATGACTTCTAAGCCTTCACATGTTGGACCTGAAATTGAAAGTAAATTTTATCAATTCGTATTTAAAATTGAAAACATTTAAAGAAATCTTTTCTGCTATGAAGCGTGAACAAATAAAGAAATGTGGTGAAATATTTTAAAGTATAAGATTCTAATAATAGTATATTCTCAGAAAAAAATATTTGATATGGCCTGGGTTTTAAAAATGATGGTATAAAACTAGCTTGGTGAGAACTCCACGGAAAGAATCTTTATAGGCATTCTGGTCTGCTTTCCATGTAGCACTTAAGAATATCCTTTTATTCACACTGAAATTTTGTAATGAATTGTTTGCTGAACATAGCATTTACCTGCCCGTGGAATTATACCAACAGTGTTTGTACACTCCTTATCCACAATCTTTTCCTTTATGTACATATATTGATGTAAAAAAATGATTAGTGTTTGTGCTCGTAGTTTTTAGATATTCACAAAAACACAATACTGAAGTGGTACTTAAAATTACATTTTTCCCAATCTCTAAGAAATTTTATAACTGAATTGCACCTGAAAAATCGTTTATATATTTATTTACTCAGTATTTATTGAGTGATTTCTGCATGTCAAGAACTAGTAAAAATACAGAGGATTCATAAAATTTAATATTAGAGATAATATACCTATGGCACCAAGTTCTTCTGACCGCTACTGATCAACCACAGAGTGAAACAACTAATTACCGTCAAGGGCATGTTATGGGTAATGCTTCAGACAAATTATACTGAAAATAATTTCATATTATCATATATATATATATATATAGAGAGAGAGAGAGAGAGACAGAGTTTATATAATCATCTAATTTTTGGAAAAATTGGGACACTTTGGATGGTGAAAAGGGATGTCTTTTAATAATTATGCTGATACAACAGGCATAATCTGAGACTATCTAGTAAATCAGGTTGTGTTGTCATTCTACACGTAGTAACACCATATTTCCTTTCTTAATCTGTAATTGATCACTGTATTAGGGTAATGAGAGAAATAGCACCAATAGGAGATATATTCTCATTTAAACAGTTTTTGGCACATATTAAAAACTGAGTAAATGCTTATTCAATAAATAAATAAAGAATAATTATGCCTGCAATCCCAGCACTTTGGGAGGCCAGGGAGGGTGGATCACCTGAGCTCAGGAGTTCGGGACCATCCTGGGCAACATGGTGAAACCCTGTCTCTACTAAAATACAAAACATTAGCTGGGTTTGGTGGTGTGTGCCTGTAGTCCCAGCTACTTGGGAGGCTGAGGCCCCGGAATCGCTTGAGCCTAGAAGGCCGAGGTTGCAGTGGGCCGAGATCATGCCACTGCACTCCAGCTTGAGCTACAGAGTGAGACTCCATCTCAAACAAAAAAAAAAATCAGTAAAATAAAGTATGTGTCATTTGTGAGTAGAGATTCGATATTAATAAATAAAATGTATTGCTATTCCTATTTAACTAGGTAAATAATTTTAACCAACCCGCTATACTTAGGAATCAGGCTATGTTTCACATCATTTCCTCTCTTTCATTCTTTCTTAGCCTTACTAAACAAGCTAATGTGGAGAAAAAACGATTTAAAGTTGGAAATTACATGAAAAATGGTCTGAATAGTGAACAGCTAGAATAACACTCCCAGTAGAGATGCCAATATCATTTGCTTTTCAAGTTGAAATTTAGAAAACCATAGTCAACAAGCTAATACATTTCATGGAATACAAGTATCATCAACTATAGGCTAAAACCTATTTAAGCAAGGCTAGGAAAGAAAAATGCTGACTAGTATAAAATAATTTTTATATGATTTTTAAATTTTATTCTATTAAAAGTGTTTTAGTTGTTAAAATTACTGTGATAGTTTCTAAGGTTCTGTATCATTTTTATGTATGCACAAAGAAGAAAATTGAGCAAAATAAATTGGTTCATTTATTCCTAGGTTGTCTTTGTATCCAACACTAATTTTTCTGAATCTATTTTTGATGGAAAATTATCACTAAATTACCAAAGACAAGAATGGTTACTGTATCATCAAGAGTTAGTAATACAATATTTCTTAAGAGTATTCTTCTCTGGTCTCCAACATTTTCTTCCAAGCCGCCAGTAGCTATTCTGTACATTATTATCTTTTTATTTCTTGAGACGGAGTCTCGCTCTGACACCGAGGCTGGAGTGCAGTGGCGCGATCCTGGCTCACTGCAACCTCTGCCTCCCGGGTTCCAGCGATTCTCCTGCCTCAGCCTCGGGAGTAGCTGGGACTACATGCACACATTACCACGCCCGGCTAATTTTTGTATTGTTTAGTAGAAACGGGGTTTCATCATATTGGCCAGGCTGGTCTCTAACTCCTGACCTCGTGATACCCCCGCCTCAGCCTCCCAAAGTCATGGGATTACAGGCTTGAGTCACTGTGCCTGGCCTTCTGTACATTTTTAATGCTGGTATATTTATGATCTATTGAAGATATCAATTGAAGCTTCTCATATCAGCGTTCTCATTCCCTTTTTAAATAGAATTTAAATAGTTTGTTGACTGATATAATGAGACTCTAATTTTCCAATTATGTCACCAAGTACAACCACCAAGTTATTACACATGTAAGGAATGGCAAAAAGTCCAAGACAACTACAGCAGTGATTTTTCATTTATTTTAAAAGATGTCTAAATTTCAGAGATGTTTAAATATTAAATGTTCATGTTGGCAAATGTGCCTACATACATTAATATATGAGATATATATGTACGTATACATATACACATGCGTACTTTTTGCATTTTCCCTTAATGCAATTATATGTACAGTAAATGAAGTAAAACACTGTAAATCTCTGCAGTTATATTTGTCTTCAATACCTGAAAAGCTCTAACTCACTGTATAGGTATGAATGATTGGTTTCAAAAGTAGGATATCTGTTGATTAATTTCAAATTCATGTATGTATCTAAAAATAAGTATTTAGAGGGGAAAAGCACCCTTAAAATTTCCCTGAAATATATTTAAAAGCATGTTACATTTTAGATTATCCAGAGGAAAGCTCAGGTATTGTGTTACTTGTTTAGTTACGTGCTATAATAAAACTGATTTTAATATAATCTTATTGCAGAAAGAAAAAATATCCCATTTTGCAGCATTGGCTTTCTATTTCCTATCTATGTGGCCACATGAAACCTCGGTGCCTGTAAAGGCAGGATAATAACTAATCCTCTTTGGTGTTTAGCTTCACTTAATCCTTTCTGGTACTTATCCTATTAACATTTTTTTTCTCTTGTATTTAAATGCCAGTGCAGAGCTCTCAAATTACTTGCATTTATTTCTGTGCTTCTGAATTTGCCAGTTAGAAAAAGTACCTTCAGAAATGTTAGACTAAATATATGCATTTATCTGAGTCTGCATTCATTTTCAAGTGCTTATTCTAGTTTAATGACTATTAGCTTGGATATTTTTCAGCTACTAGTTTATGTTTACCATTATTTTCTAACTGTAAAATTCATCTGCAAGGTAACATAAGCTCTTTAACTGGAGTTTCGAAAATTTTTTAATAAAACGTTTGCATACTTTTCAATTTAAGTTAAAATCGCATTTGAGGTACATGAATACTTAAAACATATTACTGGTCATGTATAATATCAAAGAATGCAAAATAATAAATCTTATCTTTTGAAAAACTGTATTAGTCAGACTAGGCTAAAGTATGCTATACTAACTAGCAAGAACAAAATTACATTGGTTTGGAAAAATAGAAGTTTATTTCTCACTCAATACTCATCTCCATTATAGGTTGCCGGAAGAGTCTGTTTCAGATGGAATTGTACATCCAGATCATCAAGGCAGAAGAAATAGAATGTGGCAAATCATGCCTAGTTTTTTGAACTTTGGAATTAAGTATCACGTTTTACTGACCTCTCCTCTTCTTTGGCAAAGCAAGTCATGCCGCAGCAAATAATCATAAGGTGGCTGAGGAAGTAGAGGTTTATTATGCACCAGAAAAGGAAAAGGGAATATTTGTAATTAGCCAAAATGACTACTACATTCACATTAATGAAGCTTCCTTTTAAAGGAACGGAGTAAAAATAATATAAAATCAAAACGTTGAGGTACCAGTACGTTTATCTTTCTTCTGCAAAAAGAAAATATTATATATATACAATGTTGTTTATATACAAGGAAGAAATGATTACATATTTGTATGCGTTTTGAATGCCACCATGCATTTTTATTTAATTTGATACGTCAACATTTGTCATTTAATTTGATACTTCAACAAACATGTATAAGTATCTTTGTTCTATTTCAGTGTTGCGATTGAGGAAGTTCAAATCAGAAAATTTAAGTAGTTTTATAAATTACACAACTACTAAATCAACATGTTAAAAATTAGTCCCACTGATTTGTGCTTTTTCCACTATGAAATGCTACCTCTTCAAAAAGTACCATTTAACCAGTGAGGAGACATTCATTTTTGTAGGTGTAGACTTTAAAATTATGTTCAGTTTTCTCCTACTTTCTTGCCTTCAAGTGAAATTCAAATATAAAGTATCAAAAATTGGGCACCTTCAGTATGAAATAAAAAGTTCAGCAAATCCTCTTGCTATAGCACAACTATAAAATGACACAATTATGAAAAATAACAATTTAAGGACTCTGGAAATGGATGAAAAGTATATAACATTTCAAGTACATATATACATTTATGCATTGCAAAAAAGGGTTATGCTGTGAGAAATGCATCGCTAGGTGATTTTATCGTTGTACAGACATCGTCGCGTACCTACATGTACCCGGATGGTACAGCCTAGTACACAGCTAGGCTATATGCTACAGCCTATTGTTCCTTGGCTACAAACTTGTACAGCATGTGACTGTACTGAATACTGTAGGAAACTATAACACAATGGTAAGCTTTGTGTATTTAAATATACGTAAACATAGGAAAGCTACAGTAAAAATATGGTAGTATAATCTCAGGAAACCACCATCATAAGTATGGTTCATTGTTGAATGAAATGTCATTTTGCAGCACATGACTGTATCTTTCTGTATACATTTGCAATCAATGAAGGAATTTATATTTTCTTTTCCTGCTGCTTTGGTCTAACTATTCCCTCCAAATGCAGATGTTGATAGTCTAGTCCCAAGGTGATGACATTAGGACGCAGGGCCTTTGGGAGGTGATTAGTGCATGAGGATATAGTCCTAATGAAATACATTACTGCCCTTATTTTTTAAAGGCCTTGAAAAAGCCCCCCCTGGTATCTTCCAGCACATGAAGACACAGCAAGAAAACACTATCTGTGAGGAAGACAGCCCTCACCAGACACTGAATCTACCATCATCTTGATCTTGGACTTTCCAGCTTCCAGAAATGTAAAAAGTACATTTATGTTGTTTATAAGCTACTCAGTTTATGGTGTTTTGCTATAGCAGCCTAAATGAACTAAGATACCTGCACTGAGAATTTACTGACATTCTATTTGTTGATATAAGGTGTGCAACTATTGTTATTTATAATTTTTTTTAATGTATGACTTTTGCTTTGCTCCATGGCTTTATTTTCCAAGCCCATACCAAAAGTTAATAACAGGATTTTATCTGAAGGGCTTAGGGTAACCCAAAAGCTTCTGGTGATACGTTAACTGGATAATCTTTCATAGAAGTCTTCCATTTTATTTCACTACAGAGTTAAAAATTGGTGATTTCATTCTTTTCCCCAACATAACAAGTGTATTACTCAAAATTTTCCAAGATATTTTATATCATAACTTCCAAAACAAGAAATAGTCTTAAACTACTATTCTTATTCTCATTTAGTCTCCTATTAGAAATGAAGTTCTTAACCAGGTTTTCACCCAGATTGGTTGTCTAGACTTTACTCTGACTCTGTCTTGAACATCTACTTTTTTGTTTCCCAACAGCATTCACAGAGATTTTCATATAAGGTCACTTCTAGGTGCCAAGTGGCACAATATGTTTGCAATCTGATACTTGTGTAGTTTGTATTTTTCATTTTGTTGAGTCTTAATCAAAAGAAGTTTGCACATAAGTATTGTGATAAGCATTTAATTCAAGAAAAGGAGACATTTTTAAATTGCCAAACTTCCTTTCAAGGCCAAGGGGTTACTTGGAAGATTTTTTTCACACATCAATAACATGGTAGAATTCAATGCCTATGTTTCCATTTGCTTCTTGTACTTATAAAAAAAAATCTATCACTCGTAAGTAATGTCACAGATATTTTATACTTGAGTACCTCTTAAATTCACAGATCTATGAACAAATTATATTGGTAGAATATAAAGTATGAAGGACATTTTGGCATAACTTTATGTTTTGAGTAAAAACGTTCTAACTAGTATTCAAAGTTTTAAGGCAATGCATAATTCAAATCTTAAGTATAACCGTGTGCTTTATCCCTAATGAAAACATTAATGTTGGAAATTTGGCAGATGAAAAATCTGACTGAATGTCAAGTTCATATCAGTCTGAAGAGAAAAATAAAGGGTGGGGAAAAGTGTATGTAGTTTTGATAATGTAGTCTGCTTCTATAAAATGATAAGTGGAACAAATATTTTGAAGGATACTTGCATCAAAAAAACATGATCTTTTTTTATAGCATTTTGCAGATTTAATTTCTACATACACAATTTAATCTTTCAATGATCCCAACTGTTCAATCCAATTTAGAATTTTACTGACAGAGAAGTCATAATTAAGTGTAAAACTGTATTTTAAAATGTTTTCTGTAGAAGGCTTATGATATTGCAAATATTTATTATAAATAATGACTATCAGAAGACAAAAGCATTTAAAAACACACTTTTCTAATTATTTTCTTGATATGGTTTATGAATTTTATGAAAGTACAAAATTTGATAAAACTTCTGGATCTGTGGTATGTAGGGTGGTTCTCAAGACAAAGTAGGATCAAGAGTGCAGAAAGTAAATTTGGGTGCATCCAGATAGTAAAAGGAGAGGTCAAACTATCTATTTTTGCTGACAACATGATACTGTACTTAAAGAATTAAAAAATACTCTGCCAAAAGGCAACTAGAACTAAGGAATAATTTTATCAAAGGTTAAGGATACAAAATCAATGTATAAACATCAGTGAGATTTCTATACACCAACAATGTCCAGGCTGAGAGACAAATTAAGAACAGAATTCCATTTACAATAGCCACAAAGAAAATAAAATATCTAGAAATACAGCTAATTAAGGAGGTGAGAGAACTCTGTAAGGAGAACTACAAAACACTGCTGAAAGTTATCAGAAATGGCACAATGAGAAAAAAAGACATCCCATGCTCACGGATTGAAATGGTCATAATGCCCAAAGTGATTTACCAACTCAATGATATTCCTGTTAAATCACCAATGTCATTCTTCACAGAATTGGAACAAAACTACTCTAAAATTCATGTTGAGCCAAAAAATCCTTGATTAAAGAAAACAATCCTAAGAAAAATGAACAAAGCCTAAGGCATCATACTACCCAACTTCAAACTATGCTGTAAGGCTATTTTAACTGAAACAGCACAGTACTGGTACAAAAGCAGACTCTTAGACCAATGGTACAGAATAGAAAACTCAGAAATAAAGCCTCACACTTAACCATCTGATCTTTGATAAGGCTGACAAAAAAAGCAATGGGGAAATGATTCCATATTCAATACATGTTGCTGAGAAAACTGGCTTGCCAAGTGTAGAACAGTAAAACTGGACTCTTACCTTTCACCATATCCAAAAAATCAATTCCAAATGGATTTATAGACTTAAATAAAGATTAAACCTCAAACTATACAAACCCAGAAGAAAACCTTGGAAATACTCCTATTGACATCAGCCTTGGCAAATAATTTTTCACTAAGCCCCCAAAAACAATTCCAATAAAAACAAAAAATTGACAAATGTGACATAATTAAACAAAAGAGCTTCTGTACAACAAAAGAAACTATCAATAGAGATCAGACAATCAACAGAATGGGAAAAAATATTCACAAACTATACATCTGACAAAGGTCTAATATCTAGAATCTATAAGGAACTTCATCAATAAGCAAAAAACAAATAATTTCATTAAAAATGAGCAAAAGACATGTATTAGTCCGTTTTCACACTGCTGATAAAGACATACCCCAGACTGGGTTATCTGCAAAAGAAAGAGGTCTAATGGACTTATAGTTCCAGGTGCCTGGGAGGCCTCACGATCATGGCAGAAGGCAAGGAGGAGCAAGTCAAATCTTACTTAGATGTTAACAGGCAAAGAGAGAGCTTGTGCAGAGAAACTCCTGTTTTTAAAACCATCAGATCTTGTGAGACCCATTCACTATCACAAGAATAGCACAGGAAAGACACACCCCCATGACTCAGTCATCTCCCACCGGTTACCTACCACAACATGTGAGAATTATAAGAGCTACAAGATGAAATTTGGGTGGGGACACAGAACCAAACCATATCACTCCATCCCTGGTCCCTCCTAAATATCATTTCTTCACATTTCAAAAACAATCATAACTTTGAATACTAGTTAGAACGTTTTTACTCAAAACATAGTCTCACTTGCAGGTCACACTGATACAAGAGGTGGGTTCCAATGGTCTTGGGAAGCTCTGCCCCCATGGGTTTGCAGGGTATAATCTCCCTCCTGGCTGCCTTCACAGGATGGCATTGAAAGTCTGGAGCTTTTCCAGGTGCACAATGCAAGCTGTCAGTGGATCTACCATTCTGGGGTCTAGAGGACGTGGCCCTCTTCTCACAGATCCACTAGGCAATGCCCAAGTGGGGACTCTGTGGGGGCTCCAACCCCACATTTCCCTTCTGCACTGCCCTAGCAAAGGTTCTACATGAGGACCTTGCCCCTACAGCAAACTTCTGCCTGGGCATCGAGGTGTTTCCATACATCTGAAATCTAGGCAGAGGTTCCCAAACCCCAGTTCTTGACTTCTGTGCACTCAAAGGCTCAACACCACATGGACTTTGCCAAAGCTTGTGGCTTGTGCCCTCTAAAGCCACAGCCTGAGCCCTATGTTGGCTCCTATCAGCAATGGCTGGAGTGGCTGGAACATAGAGTGCCAAGTCCCTAGGCTATATACAGCATAAGGATCCTGGGCTTGGCCCATGAAACCACTTTTTCCTCCTAGACCTGCAGGCCTGTGATAAGAGGGGCTGCTGCAAAGGTCTCTGATTTTTTCCCCATTGTCTTGGTGATTAGCATTCAGTTCCTTGTTATTTATGCAAATTTCTGCAGCTGGCTTGAATTTCTCATCAGAAAGTGGAATTTTCTTTTCTATTGCATTGTCAGGCTGCAAATTTTTCAAAGTTTTATGCTCTGTTTCCCTTTTGAAAGTGAATGTTTTAACAGCACCCAAATTACCTCTTGAATGCTTTGCTGCTTAGAAACTTATTCCACCAGTTATCCCAAATCATCTCTCTCAAGTTCAAAGTTCCATAAATCTCTGTGGTAGAAGCAGAATGCCACCAGTCTCTTTGTTAAAATATAATAACGATCACATTTTCTCCAGTTTCCAACAAGTTCCTCATCTGCACCTGAGACTACTTTCTACTTCAGCTTGAGGCATCTTGTTCATATCACCATCAGCATTTTTGTCAAAGCCATTCAACAAGACTCTAAGGAAATTCCAAATTTTCCCAAATTTCCTGTCTTCTTCTGAGCCTTCCAAATTGTTCCAACCTCTGTCTGTTACCCAGTTTCAAAGTCACTTCCACGTTTTTGAGTATCTTTTCAGCAGCACCTTAATCTACTGGTATCAACTTACTGTATTAGTTCATTTTCACATTGCTGATAAAGGCATACCTGAGATTGGCAATTTACACAGGAAAAGGACCTATTGGAATTACAGTTCCATCTAGCTGGGGAAGCCTCACAATCATGGCAGAAGACATGGAGGAGCAAGTCACATTTTACAGGGATGGCAACAGACAGGGAGAAGAGCTTGTACAGAGAAACTCTCACTTTTAAAATCATCAGACCTTGTGAGATTTATTCACTATCATGAAAACAGCAGGGTAAAAACCTGCCTCTGAGATTCAGTCATCTCCCACTGGGTCTGTCTTACAACATATGGGAATTATGGAAGCTACAAGATGAGATTTGGGTGGGGACGCAGAGCCAAAACCATATCAGGACATGAACAAATACTTCTCAAAATAAGATATTCAAGTGGACAACAAATGTGTTAAAAACTGCTCAGCATCACTAATCATCAAAGAAATGCACATCAAAACTGTAATGAAATACCAATTAGAATGACTATCATTAAAAAGTCTTAAAAAAATAGATGCTGGTAAGGCTGCAGAGAAAAGAGAACACTTATACACTATTGGTGATAATGTAAATTTTTTTAGCCACTGTGGAAAGCAGTTAAGAGATTTCTCAAAACAATTAAAGCAAAGCTATCATTTGACACAGTAATCTCATTACTTGTTATATACCCGAAGGAAAATCAATCATTATACCAAAAAAAAATGCACTTGTACATTCAACTACATGCTATTCACAATATCAAATACATAGAATCAACCTAGGTGCCTTTAAACAGTGGAATGAATAAGGAAAATGTGGTACATATACACCATGAAATACTGCACAGCCATGAAAAAGAATGAAATCATGTCCTTTGCAGCAACAGGGATGCAACTGCAGGTAATAATCCTGAGTGAATTAATGCTGAAACATAAAAGTAAATATCACCTATTCTCATTTATAAGTGAGAGATAAACAATAAGCAGTCCCAGACATAAATATGGGAACAATAGACACTAAGGACTCCAAAAGAGGGAACTAGAAATTGGGAATGGGTCAAAAAACTACCTATAGGGTACTATGCCCCCTACCTAAGTGCAATATATCCATGCAGAAACCTGTACAAATACCCCTGTATCTAAAATAAAAGTTTAAAAAAGAAAATAAAAAAGAGTGCAGAAAGAAGATGCTAGCTTTAAAGAGGGCTATTACATGGTCAATAAATGTTAAGAAGTTAGCCATAACCTGGGGAAAGGAAAGCCAAATAAATCTGATTTAAAAGAAAAAGTATAGTTTTGCATGTTAGCTTGATAATTTGACAGTAATCTGCTTCAGATTTTCTGATTTTAGGACACTCCTAAGTAATGGAACTAGTGACCTCACACATTAGTTTAGATTAAGTCTACCAGATAATATACCCCAGAGCTCAGCACTAACATGAAGTACGTGCTGACTAGAATACCTGATTGTTTTTTGTTAATGGCTTGGTCTTTTCTATGGTAATAGCCATTCCCCTACTAAATGTCTAAGATTAACATGGGAGCCTCCATTTAGCACAACATTAGCTCACCCATTGCCTACAGTTGATTTGTTCTGGTATGAAAATCTGGGCCAACTTATCTAGCAAACATTTTTTCTATGGATTTTTGACTTCAAAAAGAGCCAGAACATTCTCTGTATTAACACTGAAATTGTAAGATATAATATTCTGCAGCTGTCAGCAACTTTATTTTCTGACATGTGGAAAAGGCATAAACCAACCTCCACAAAGAATAAAAATGAGAAACATGGAAAGATTTGCCTTCTAGACTCCATCTGTGACTTCTAGAAGTTTAATTGTTAAACTCTTCCTTGGATTTCCAGAGATGCCCTACTTTCATCCATGTAAAGCTCAAGTTTCTTTTTTCTTGAGTTGTTTCCATTTGCACTTTTATAAAGTCCAACCCAAATTTTCTCAGCTCATGGATGAGTGAGTTATTTATGAGTAAGAGTATATACATACAACTATGGGTTTGCAATTTTTTGTCTTAACTCATATTTTTTCCTAACTTATAAATAAAAGAACTAAAATTATCTCCTTAATATATGTCTTTCCATAGGGAAATCAGGGTAACAAAGTGTGAGACAAAAGGAGAGGCTTCTTATTATGCTAAAACAGAACAGTAGTTATAGAAATACTTAAAATTAACCTTGTATCATTAGCATTACTGATGAATATCTTTGCTAGTTCTCATCTCATGTCTCTACATGAACTTGTCTATCTCTACTCTGAGAGGATGAATGAGAGAAAATAAGTAATGAAAATGAAATTCAAGTAACAATTAATATAATGGGAAGATTAGGATATAAGGAAGTGTATTTCTGCCTGGTAGCTACATATAAACTAAGGAGGACATCAATCAGTACTCCAAAAGCAACAATCATTACTTCTGGGATCTAAAAAGTTATCTAACCAGGAACTGTAGTAATACAACCTGGGCATACACACTATGTGTTCCAAACGTGTTTCATATTTAAAGTGAAGACTATAATAATATGTTTCTATTAAGCTGTTGACAAGATTCTAGCATGTAATATTCCCAAAACAAATAATATTTGGGCCAGATAATACATGATTTGGAAATAAAGGTTTTCCTCTTCTGCAGAATCAAAAATGTTGTGAAATAACACTATTTCTGGGATTATTCAAATTTTATTTTTTTTCTAGGCTTCCTTAAAGGGAGCTTGCATGTGCTTCTAAATATATAGGCTTAGTCTACACCAACTGCAAATCCATTGACTGCCCATAAAGACACAAAGATATCCCAACACCATCATTAAAACCAGATATTAAAAAACATAATGCTGATGTTTGAGACAAGAACTGTATCCTCTCAAAAGATGTTAATGCTATTACAAGTGCCACTGTGTAATATTAAAACAATTGTTACCTAATATAATATTTGTGCCACATCTGACTGTAGCTAGACATGTAGATCTTATCTACGATCAAGTTGCACCTGCCATATTGAGTGGTTATACTTCCCAGATTTGAAGTCTCACTCAATTTGAGGCTGAAACTCAGCTCTATCTCTAGCCGCTTGACTTTGAGTAAGTCATACACCTTGTGTGTTCCACAGGTGTTTCATATTTAAAGACTATAATAATGTATTTCACAAAGAAATAAAAAAAAAAAGAAAAGCTAAAAAAATAATATGTTTCTATTGAGCTGTTGATGGCATAAGAGCATGAACTGTAATATAACATATAGTGTACTAAGCCATACTGTGTTCCAAACAGAAGTGAGAATAGTAATTACATGTTCTGCTGTTCCACAGTTAACTACTTTGTGAAACTATTTGTCCATTTTAACATGCCTGCATTTGCTTATATACTTATGTGTATTGAAACAGGTATAAGGTACAGCTTCTATAGAAGGAGAACACAGCTGAGTGAGTGGCAGACACCATGTTTGTTTTATTCCGAATTGATTTTGTACTCATATTAGGGTCACTGTATTTGGAATATGTCTCTCTCCCATTAGGGGATTGCGTTCTTTGTCCTTCTGGTAAAAAGCCTCGTGGATACTGTTTCACCTTATAAAACACTCATTATCACCACAGCCACTGTCAGACCCGCCTCCCCCTTCACACACACACACACCTGACATCTGTATCCCAATCAAACAACCATCTACCAGATGTTCCCCTAAGACATCAAAATCTATATGAAAGCATCATTTTAGTTCAAGCTGGGACACACACATATAAGCACACACGCAACCATGTGCATGCAAATTATGTGCTAAAATCCTGAATTGCCTCATCTCCTACCACAAACAAACAAAAATATTCTCTATGACATAGAAAGGCAATATCTCATCATCTCACATTTGGGAAAGATCTGTCAGGATCAGGAAACACAATTAAGTAGTTTCATAAGTGCTGATAGCATTCAACTCAATATCCCCTTAGAATATCTTAACAATTAGATTAATATTCTTAAAATCCCAGAATTATTTTTTTGTCCTAAATGGCTTGCTATCTTGGAATATTTCTTTATCAGGCTGCAGATTACAAATGGGATGCATCTAAAAATTCCACAGACAAATAAATTGAAACCTCTCATAGAAATAACCCATGGATTCTTGGGTCACGGAAATTTCCTATCAATTCCAACTTCCTGCTGATGTATATACACATTTGTATTATATAAAACTTTTTGCGAACTGTAGAATACCAAGTCACCATTGCTAGGTAAAGGCAGTAGTTAATGGTAACCTGTGACCCAGAGTCGAATGAATAAAGGGGAATTTTAAGAGAATTTTTTAGCATCGTGGGACAGTAACGTGAATGCAGTTAAGTTTGAGTATATCAGATGATCCCGTATTTAGCAACTTTAAACTCATCTTCTTCCAGATATCTATATTCTTTCAATTCCTGTTTATTTCCGGATAAGGCATCTATCAATAAACCAGTTTTTGATTAGAGTTTTGTAGACAGGATCCAATAAATCCCTCAACAAATTTGCAATCACTGTCCAGAGCGAAGTGCTTTGCACACTAGACAAGAGGCTGAGTACACTACGTTATATAGAAATAGCCAGAAATTATGTCCTTGTGGAGCTTTCAGACTAACGGGGGAAATATTTTTCAAATAATTACTCAAGCAAGCATCCAGTGATATAAGCGCTATGAGAGGAAACCTACAGAGTATCATGGAAAGAGAAAATAAGAAGACTTAATTTCAAATATGAGGTTAGAAAAGGCTTTTCCTTTTTTACTTGTTTAAATTAAAAATGTACAATTGCAATTTTGTTACATGAATATATTGTGGTTAAGTCTTGGCCTTTAGTGTATCCATCACCTGAGTAATTTTCATTGGACCCATTAAGTAAATTCTCTCCTACTACCCTTTTATCCCCACCTTTCTGAGTCTCCAGAGCCTACAATTCCACACTCTATGTCCATGCATACGCACTATTTGGCTCTCACTTACAAGGCAAAACATACAGTATTTGACTTTCTGTTTCTGAATTGTTTCATTTAAGATGATGGCATCCATGTTGCTGCAAAAGACACGATTTCATTATTTTTATAGCTAAATAGTATTCCATTGTGTATATATCTATCTAGTGTATATATATATATATATATATGCACACACACATACACACTATATATATATACACATACATATATATACATATATATGTGTATATATATATATATATATATATACACACACACACACAATGGAATAGTAGTCCATAGTGTGTGTATATATACATATATATATATATATACACACAAGCACACAAGATACATGTATATCTAGTGTGTGTGTGTATATATATATACACACACTATATATATATGTACACACAACATACATATACACACACACACTAGATATACGTATATCTTGATATACGTATATCTAGTGTGTGTGTGTATATATATATACACATTATAAATCATTATATCAAAAAGACATCCACATACTATATATATATATAGTGTATGTGTGTATATATATACACTCACACACACACTAGATACACACACACACACACACACACACACACACATATATATCTTTGTAATCCAGACATCCAGCAATGGATACTTAGGTTGATTTCATATCTTTTCCGTTGTGAGTAGTGCTGTGATAAACATATAATTGTGGATGTCTTTTTGATATAATGATTTTTTTCCTCTGGATAGATACTCAGTAGAAAGATCACTGGATTGAATGGTAGTTCTGTTTTTAGTTCTTTGAGAAATTTTCATACTGTTCTCCATGGAGGTTGTATTAATTTCCATTTCCACCAACAGTGTGTAAGCATTTCCTTTTCTCTGCCTCTTTATCAACATTTGCTATCTTTTTACTTTTTAATAATAATAATTCTGACTTGTGTAAGAGGATATCTTATAATGGTTTTAATTTGCATTTATCTCATGACTGATGATGTTGCATTTTTTATGTGCTTGTTGTTTATTTGTATGTCTTCTTTTGAAAAACTGAACAGAATGAGAATCCAGAAATAAAGTCAGGTATTTATACCCAAGTGATGTTTGGCAAAGTTGACAAAATACACTAAGGAAATGATACCTTCTTCAACAAATGGTACTGGAAAAAAAATGTATTGCAATATGCAAAAGAATGAAACTGAATGCCTATCCCTCATCATGTACAAAAATCGACTCGTAAATTGTAAAAAACTAAAAGGAAACTAAGGGAAAATATTTTCCAGATATTGGTCTAAGCAAAGAATTAATGACTAAGACCTCAAAAGCACAAACAACAAAAGCAAAAATAGCCAAATGAGACTGAATTAAACCAAAAAGCTTCTATACAGCAAAAGAAACAATCAACAGAGTGAACAGACAACCTAAAGAACAGGACAACAAATTAGCAAACTATGTACCCAACAGGGGACTGATAAGCAGAATTTGTAAGTCAGACAGCTCAACAAAGAAACACAAATAATCTTATTAAAAAGTAGACAATAGCAAAGACCTGGAACCAACCCAAATGCCCATCGATGATAGACTGGACAGCGAAAATGTGGCACATATACACCATGGAATATTATGCAGCCATCAAAAACGATGAGTTTGCATCCTTTGTAGGGACATGGATGAACCTGGAAGCCATCATTCTCAGCAAACTGACACAGGAACAGAAAACCAAACACCGCATA
>PVKV010026312.1:0-28298 GCA_004027835.1 Alouatta palliata | reverse complement strand
AAAAAAAAAAAAAAAAAAAAAAAAGCATCAGTTAGTTTGGTATACTCTATATCTTTTCTGTTCTAGGTTTTATCATTTTGAAAGAAGAGCAAAACCTCTCTGTACGGGACCTGCATTAAACAGATAAGCATCAGCATCTCCAGGGCACCCCAGGTGTAGACTCCTCCTCTCCAGATATTAATATCTCCAGATATTAGAACACCATTATTGATGGCATTTTTGTTTTGATAAGGTCTCTCCTGGCCCACAATCATTCCAGTGAATGGTGCGTACACAGCAGAGCGCAAGACGTCCACACCCTGGTGAGGCCTCTGACTTCTGGGATGTAAATAAGAATGCACAGGCTGAGGAGCTGCCCTGGGGAGCTGCATGGCCCAGGAACATGCTGTTAGCCCACTGATCCCAGACCAGGTACCAAAGCTTGAAGCTGCCAAAACTAGTTGGGATGTCCCGGTGTTTCTCACTCCGTTTAGCCCGATTTTAACCTCCCTCCCACAGGTGCTAACAACCATGTGGTAAAGATGAAAGCATTTAAAATGGTACTTGGTACCTTGTAAGCCTTAAACGAATATTAGCTACTATCACTGTATGGCATTTGGGGGGAACGAGGCAGTCCATGTGTGTGCATTTTCCAGACGCCTGGATCTTGAATTCCTCAAGCCCACTTTGAAAACAGCTGTCTTTTCACGGGAACGTATCACACACTGCCCTATTCTAATTTTTCTCTCAGTGATCTAGAAAAGTGATTGTAAACAGCACTTACTATGTACAGTATTTTAATACAACGAGTGATACCTCCTGGGTTTATTAAAGTGCATGGAGCCCAAATCAAACCATTCCCGATTGTGGTGTGTCTAGAGTTTGTCTTAGCAACACCCCAGCTCTTGCTTCCTGCCACTGTCACTGTGCCTGCTCTCACCAGCCTCTCCTCCCTTCTAAGAGGCTGCCACCTGAACAGCCAGCTTCACCAGGATTGCCATAATTATGTACAAAGCCACACTGAGCAGGCTCAAGACAACAGCCAAGAAGTTACCGTATCAGCTAAGTGCATACACTTTACAGTATGAGCTGAGTGTAAATCTGGGCGATTAAGGGATGTTTTCCCATATTTCCCTTCTCTTAGTCCTGTTTCAGTATTTGAGGTTGCTTTGTAAGTAGTATCTGTATATGTGAGAGTTCCCCTCTAGTTAGAATGGAGATCATTGAAATGAGTGGACACATGGTTATTTCATCAGAGCGGGACCCCAAGGTGATACTGGGTATAACTGAAAATTCACAAGTGTGACCCTCATTGCCTGGAAGAGATAGTGGTGCTCTTTCACCTGCTCAGGGTCAGCTTCTAATATTCAACCTCCAGAGCCTGGGCCAGTAACACCGGGGTTTGGTGGGAAGAGGAACCAAAACCCTGAGTTCAGGTCCAGCAGCCTTCACCAGCTCCAACTGTGCTTAGCCTTAACCTTCTGGCACCTCAGTTCAAGTTCCTCATGTATAAACTGGTATAGTCGTGTTTGATTCCCCTTTGGAAAAACCAGGTGAGATAAGTTGACGTGTGAAGACATTTGGAAGGAAAACATTGCGTCTGCTCCCTGCTCTTTTCCTTCTCCCATGTTCGGATCCCAATCCACAGCCCATACTTGAAGCCGAGTTCTTGGAAGCTGCTCTGAAAACAGTGGTGTAACTGGTTACATCTCTGGTTTTCCATACTGTCAGAATTGTGAGCCCTTGAGGCAGCCAACGCTGGGCAAGGGCACTAAGAAAAGAAGTTGGGGCCAGGTGCGGTGGCTCATGCCTGTAATCCCAGCACTTTGGGAGGCTGATGTGGGCAGGTCACAAGGTCAGGAGCTCGAGACCAGCCTGGTCAACATGGTGAAACCCCATCTCTACTAAAAGTATAAAAATTAGCCAGGTGTGGTAGCAGGTGCCTGTAATCCCAGCTACTTGGGAGGCTGTGGCAGGATAATCCTTGAATCAGAAGGCGGAGGTTGTAGTGAGCCAAGATCGCACCAGCCTGGGCAAAAGAGCAAAACTCCGTCTTAAAAAAAAAAAAGCCAGAGGTCAGGCACAGTGGCTCACGCCTGTAATCCCAGCACTTTGGGAGGCCGAGGCGGGTGGATCACGAGGTCAAGAGATCGAGACCATCCTGGTCAACATGGTGAAATCCCGTCTCTCCTAAAAATACAAAAATTAGCTGGGCGTGGTGGCACGTGCCTGTAGTCCCAGCTACTCGGGAGGCTGAGGCAGGAGAATTGCTTGAACCCAGGAGGCGGAGGTTGCGGTGAGCCGAGATCGCGCCATTGCACTCCAGCCTGGGTAACAAGAGCGAAACTCCGTCTCAAAAAAAAAAAAAAAAAAAAAAAATACACACAAAAAAAATTAGCTGGGCGTGGTGGTGCATGCCTGTAGCCGCAGCTACTCGGGAGGCTGAGGCAGGAGAATTGCTTGAACCCGGGAGGCAGAGGCTGCAGTGAGCTGAGGTCGCGCCACTGGACTCCAGCCTGGCGCCTCATGATGGAGTGCGAAAAAAAGGGAGCGCGACGAGGGCCCCCGCCGGCCACCAGCGCTCGCCGGCTCGCGGCTCCAGTCCCGCGTAGGGGCCGAGACGCAAACCGCGCCTGCGACCCGGCATCCGGGCGCACCGGAGAGGACGCGACGAGCCACGAGGCGACAACCTACGACGGTGGCGGCGCTGCTGCTCGGGCTGCTCTTGGAGAGAAAAGGCCATGTGAGGAGACAGCAAGAAGGCAGCCATCTGCAAACCAGGAAGAGAGCCCTCACCAGGAGCCAGCCAACCAGCACCTTCATCTTGGAATTCTCAGCCTTCAGAACTCACTGTTCACAACAGCAAATTCCTGGAACCAACCCAAATGCCCACTGAGGATAGACTGGACAAGGAAAATGTGGCACATATACACCATGGAATACTACGCAGCCATGAAAAGTGATGAGTTCATGTCCTTTGTAGGGACATGGATGAATCTGGAAACCATCCTTCTCAGCAAAGTGACACAAGAACAGAAAAATCAAAGACCACATGTTCTTACTCATATGTGGGTGTTGAACAAGGAGAACACATGGACACAGTGGGGGGTAGGGAGGTTGAGGAGGGATAACATGGGGAGAAATGCCAGATATAGGTGATGAGGGGAGGGAGGCAGCAAACTACATTGCCATGTATGTACCTATGCAGCAATCCTGCATGATCTGCACATGTACCCCAGAACCTAAAGCGTAATAAGATACATATTAAAAAAAAAAAAAAGTTGTTGCCAAAAAAAAAAAAAGTCAGGTGCAGTGGCTCACACCTGTGGTCCCAGCACTTTGGAAGGCTGAGGCGGGCATATCACCTGAGGTTGGGAGCTCGAGACTAGCCTGGCCAACATGGCGAAATCCTGTCTCTACTAGAAATACAAAAATTGGCCGGGCATGGTGATGGGCACCTGTAGTCCCAGGTACTGGGGAGGCTGAGGCAAGAGACTCGCTTGAACCTGGGAGGCGGAGTTGCAGTGAGCTGAGGTCACACCGTTGCACTCCAGCCTGGGGGACAGAAAGAGACTCCGAGACTCTGTCTCTAAAAGGAGGAGGGTGGGGAGGAGAGAGGAAGGGGAAGGGGAAGAGGGAGGGGGAGGGGGAGGGGAATGGGGAGGGGAAGGGAAAGGAGAAGGAAAAGGGGGAAGGGAAGAGAGAGAAGAGAAGACACCTGTCAAGTTTTTGAGACACTTGAATTTTAATGATATTCCAAGCTTTATATGGAGGAGTAGATTTCTTTACAATGCAATTTTAGCATCAGAGGAACCTAGGGGGCATATTTTTGTGAATCCACTGTGCAGGAGGTATCTTGCTTTGAGACTGACCAGCCTGGGTTTAGAGCAGAAGTCTGGGAAGCCTAGCAAATCCTGCCTATTTCAAGCAGCAGCAATATCTGCACACTTTTTAGAAACACACATTCTCGATGCTGCCCCATACCTACTGAACCAGGCCCTCAGCAGGGAGAGAAGGGTAGAGGGGACTCTGCAAACTGTTTTAGGAAACCTTCCGGGTGGCTCTGAAGCAGGCTAAAGTTTGAGAATGCTGCCAGCACTTTCCAGTGGCTCCAGGCCCTGCCCTCTGTCTCCATAGGCCTCCCTGATGGTGAAGGAGAAGAGCTGTCCCGACCTGGGACAAACCTTTCCTCTTTTCATCCAGTCTTCTCTTGTCACCCTTCCACGGTCGTGCCTGAATGTGGAGCCTTGATGAACGATGCCCCCCACTCCCTGCCTACTCTCATCAGAACCAAAGCCCTGGGCCAGACTGCACTCTTGCCTCAGTATCTGCCCTGCCTCTGTCTCTCAAGAAAGTGCAGAATGAGGTGATCATGGCTGACTCCCAGCAGGGCAGTCTTTATGGCGTGCCTGGCACCGATCTAAGCGACTCCCATGCCTGGCACAAAGGGTGGGTGGCTGAGGCTCCAGGGAGGTGAGGCAGAGCCATGGGCTTGTGGGGTGTGCGCTGCCTTGGGGAGCATGTGGGATGTTTCCAGGCAGAGTCTGCGAAAATAAAGTTCCTCATCAAAGTTTCCCTTTCTGTTAAAGAATAAATAATAAGCGTTAGAAATAATAGTTTCTTATAAAAACTAACTTTCTTCAAGCTTTCTTGCTTCTTGCTAAAAACTCTTTGTTAAGTCCTATGTAGCTGTTAAATATATGAAGGGAATAAGTACATTCTATGTCCTTGTACTTTAACCAAGTTATTTGTTCTGGCCTACAGCCTGTTCGGACATGTCCAAACATGTCCAGGCATCTCCCAGCTTACAGCCCACGCCTCTTTCTTATTTGGAAATGTTACTACTCTCCTAGTTTCCCATAAACAACCCCCTTCCTCTGTTTGTTCTCCACTGCACAGTTACCTATTTAGGAAAGTTTTAAGTTTTTAGCCAATCAGGATTAATCTAGATTGTGAGGCCTAGATCCAGCCAATGGAGAGGGGACACTGCAATGAGGACTCAAAGTGCCAGGGATAAAACAGCCTCTGCTTTTCTTTGTTCAGTGTGCTCTCATGACAATCAGGCTGCCAAGAAGCACCCTTCCTGCAGGAAGTAAAATTGCCTTGCTGAGAAAATTATTTGTCTGAGTGCTCCTTCTTCCTTTGGCACTGAGGAGCAAGCATTTGCTTCTAACAAGTTGAAGCCAGTAGAACTCAAGAAAGTGGCATGACATCTGGTATCAGTACCATGGCTGGGACTCAGTGGGAGGCTTGCTAGCTGCACCCTGCCAGCTCCATGTAACTCTTCACACTTGGGATGCCCCCGGGAGGAAGCTGGTGCTGCATGGGCAGTTGGAGCACAGGAGGGCACGGCAAATGCTGGACAGCCCTATTCCCAGGCCCACATCAACCTCCACCCGCCTCTTGAGCACCTGAGGGCATGGCTGTCTCCTCTATGACATTTGCTGTGGGCCAACATCAGAGCTGGACCAACGTGGACTGACAGCAAGTGGCCCAAGCCCCCACCCCGGTTGTCTTGGCTCCAGCTATGGAAAAGGGCTTCCCTCTACACTGATATGGATGGTCACCTCTCCTCATTTTGCGCTCTTATCCTGTGGAATCTGGGAGAGAGCTGCAGAGGGTCAGCTCCAGGCCCCAGCCTCCAAGTGCAGAGGGCAGAGAGCTCTTCCATGGACAGCGTTCCATGCAGACCTCCAACAGACAGACAGACAGACATCACAAAGGCGTACTTGAGAGAGTTATCCAAATGGCTTCTTCCGTACATCTCCACATTCCACCTTCTTGTGGAAGGTGAGATCACATCTCTTCCTGGAAGTCTGTCCTGAACACTCTGCCCACTTGGAGCAGGCTTGGCTCTCAGCCTGGGGCTTCCTAGCCTCTGGGTGGCTCTTGGGGGTCTCAGTTGTGAGTCTGGTCTCTTTGGTACTTGAGGACATTGTGGGCAGGACATTCTCTTCTCTCAAGAGGCTCACTCACCAACCCAGGGCTGCACACCCAGCAGGTTCTGGACACTAGGAGGTTGCTCTGTGATCAGTGGCACCCTGAGATCACCTGGCCAGCAGGTGGTGAGCAGCACTGATGCAAAGTGCAAGCCAGTTGCTGGGACCTGGGAGAAAGCGTTTCCCAGCCATCAACTCATCTGGCCCTACAAGCTGTGGAAGCACCGTCAATTCTGTGGATGAGGAAACCAGGTAGCCAGACACCTCGCTTCTGACCCGTCCCGTGCATGAATGGTTAAGAAACTCACTTCAGGTCCTAGAGTTGAGGAATGCACGGGCATGGACACTCAAGCCTCATGAACCCTGAGCAGCCCAACCTAAAGTTGGCACCGCCGCTCCCCACCTCCCATGCTCTCACCCTTGTGGAGTCCGCTCCCCTTGAATCTGGGCTAGGCACAGTGATTTGCTTCTAACCCACAGGATACAGTGAGGGACATGAGGCATCCCTCCTGTGGTTGGCATAAAATATGGTGCTTCTATCTTGCTAGCAGACTCTCCTCTGTGGCTGTGATGGAGCAGGTGGCTGTGGGGGGAGGCCCACATCACAAAGAACTGAGGGTGGCCTGCAGACAACAGCCAGTCACCACCTGAGGCCCTCAGTCCAACGGCACTCAAGGACCCGAATCCTAGCAACAGCTGTGAGTGAGCTTGGAAGTGGAGCTCTCCCCAGATGAGCCCCGGATAAGACCCCAGCCTTGAGTGACACCTTGATTGCAATTTTAGGGCAAGAGGGATCCTGACGCAGACACCTCCTGAGATGTTTCTGGATTCCTGATCCTCGGAAGCTGTGAGATGATACATGTGTGCGGTGTTGAGCCTCCAAGCTTTGGGGTCATTTGTGACACAGCAGTAAGGAACGCAGCACAGGGCACATTGCCTCTATGGTCAGTCTCCCACCTTCAGGAAGAGTCTTTTAAATCATCCCGACCCTGAAGGAGCATTCAGTCTAGCGGCTTCTGGTTTTAAAATGAATTTGAGAAAGTCCCAAAGGGTAGTGAACACGCTCTGTTGAACATGTCTGTTCTCAACAGATGCCGGGGAATTAGGCTTCTCCCAAACCAACATGATTTCCATTTGTCAATTTGGAAATAAAAAAAGCAAGATGTTTTGGGCAGGAAGTGCATGTGGCTTTTGTGGAAGTATTCACTCCTGGGATGTTACTAGAAAGTGAGGTTTTCCTGTCTGGGGCACAGAAACAGACCCGAGTTCCCAAGAGAGGCTATTGGGTCAACTCGAGTTCGGCCAGAGCAGCCTGCACACCCTCCCAGCTTGGGAGGAGAGCAGGGAGGAGGGGAGGAGGAGCAGGCCCAGTCCCTCCAACCCCTGCCAGCTTCCCTAGGCTGATGGTGTGATAGGGACAGCCACAGAGCCGGGGAGGGTCTCCCAGGCCTCAGAGTGCTTTGGAGACCTGGCCACGCCAGGAACGCGGGCTGTGTGCCTGAGCCTCGTGCGTCTGGAGGGGTGCTCCTGGGGAGCGGTGTCCCCTCGAACACTGCTGGCAGGTCGGGGTGGGCTTTCCCGAGCCGGTGGGTAAGGACGGTGATGCTGGCTTCTCGTCTCGTGGGCTGCCTTGTCAGGGGAAATCTGGACAAACCTCCACACCTCCCATGCCTCAGTGATCACTCCAGGGCTGTGTGGCTTTTGGCGGAGTCGGCTCTTCCCAGGTCCCACAGGTGCACATCCATCACCCCACGCGGCCACGTCGCCTCCCCAGATGGCCTGTCTCACTTCGGTTGGATCCTTGGCCTGTTACTTCTCTGTTGAACTGTCCTCATGACAAAGCCTCATTTGTAAGATGCAGACACAGCACACACCACACACATGGGCACACTCCCCACAGGCACACACACACAGGCACACACTACACACCACACAGGCACACACACACACACTACACAGGCACACACCACACAGACACACACATCACACACACAGGAACATACACGCTACACACAGGTACACACCACACAGGCACACACATAACATACACAGTAACACACACACTACACACAGGCACACACCACACATCACATATCACACACACAGGAACACACACACTACACACAAGCACACACATCACACACACAGGAACACACACACTACACACAGGCACACACCACACACATCACACACACAGGAACACACACTACACACAAGCACACACATCACACACACAGGAACACACACACTACACACAGGCACTCACACACATACACACACCAGCACATACGCCACCCAGAGCCACACAGCTGGATCAGAATGGATGGCTCCCTTTTATGCTCTGGGTAGGTTTTGCTGTACTAGAAATAGTTAAATCCGACTCCCACATCCACACGCACTGGTATGTTCCCTGCAGTATGTTTGTAAAATAGACGCTTACGTTTTATGTATGCATCTAATGCACACTGTTACACGGGCACACCTCCAACTCCATCTAACGCTTACAAAATGCTTCATGCACACACCTCTAACTCCATCTAAAGCACACACAGCGCCACGTGCACACACCTCTAAGTCCATCTAAAGCACACACAGTGCTAGGTGAGAACACCTCTAACTCCATCTAAAGCACACACAGTGCTACGTGCACACACCTCTAACTCCATCTAAAGCACACACAGCGCCACATGTGCTCACCTCTGACTCCATCTAAAGCACACACAGCGCCACGTGCACACACCTCTAAGTCCATCTAAAGCACACACAGTGCTACGTGTGCTCACCTCTAACTCCATCTAAAGCACACACAGTGCCACTTGCACACACCTCTAACTCCATCTAAAGCACACACAGTGCTACGTGCACACACCTCTAACTCCATCTAAAGCACACACAGCGCCACATGTGCTCACCTCTGACTCCATCTAAAGCACACACAGTGCTACGTGCACACACCTCTGACTCCATCTAAAGCACACACAGTGCTAGGTGTGTTCACCTCTAACTCCATCTAAAGCACACCCAGCACCACCTGTGCACACCTGTAACTTTAAAGCATACATAATGTTGTGTGTGCTCACCTCCACCTTTATTCAGTGTGGTTCCCTGGAGCCCTCTTCATGAGGTTTTAGTATCTGACTTCATGCAGCTACAGGCCCAGCCTGCTGTGGGCTTTGACAGGAGCCCCTTGCTGTAGAAGTGCGGGTGTGTGGGGTCGGCTACGGCTATTGTCTCCACGCAGCTGAAGTGAAGCAGAGAACCCCATGGGGTGGGGGGTGGGGCCTCGTGTACTGCCGGTTCCACCTCCGTCTCCCCACAGGTGGCCTGGCTTAGAAGTCCT
The DNA here is from genome assembly GCA_004027835.1 of Alouatta palliata. NCBI lineage: Eukaryota > Metazoa > Chordata > Mammalia > Primates > Atelidae > Alouatta > Alouatta palliata. The sequence continues at coordinate 19,040 of PVKV010026312.1, read as the reverse complement.
AGAGGTGGACACAGAATGCGTACTTTTAGGGGGCTCCCTGGGTGACTCCGACATGCAGACAGATTGGGCGCCACTGATGGGCAGACCCCAAGAAACACCAGGAGCACGTTTGGTGAGCACTGGGCTTGTCCCACTAAGAACCTGCGGCTGCCCTGGGAGGTGTGCTCCCGTGCCTGCTGGTGGTGGAGCGGTGCAGCTCCCTGGTGGGGGAACAACCAGGACCCGACCCTGGAAGGCATGGATTCGGGAGGGCCCTAGGGTCCTGCATGAGCCAGTGGGAGCTAGGAGGTGGCGTCCACACTGGGAGCTGGACCCACACGGTGGGCACGTGGGGTCAGCATCAGTGAAATTCAGGATGTCAGTGAACTGCGCCCTCCCGATGGCCCTGGAGCAGTTGTGAAAGCTTTGGTTCTCCCCTCTTCCCCTTCTCCAGCCACTCTGGAACGTAGACACCCCCACCCTCCCGGGCAGCCAGAGCCCGGGGACACTCAGTAAGACAGCCCCGGGCAGCTCAAAGGAACCCTTTGGCCTGGCACGGGCCAGCTCCAGGGACGCCCCCACCTTCCTCCTTATGCGTGGATGGGGTTTTGTCACCAAGACATCTGTAGGACAGGGGCAGGACCTCTGGCCACGTGGCAAGAGTACCCCTCAATTCATGAGTCCCACGTGCAAATGGGCAGACAGGAGCTCTGACTGGCAGATTCCCGGTGGCATCTGAGCCCGGGTCGCTGAGGCAGATGTCCTCAGCCTGTTCTCACCAGGCCACAGCTGTCGCTGAGTGAGCGTGCGTACACGCGTGTGTGCTCCTGTGGTGCTGTGGGGGTCCTGCCCGGGGCTTGAGCATCTTCCAGGATTCTCTCCCCTCACTTCCGACCTTCTTTTCTCAGTAAATCCCATCAACCTCACCTTTGAAACACCACGAACCCCTCCCCTTTCCTCCCCACTCCCACTGCCCTCTGGCCTCTGCCCGGCTGTTCCCTCTCCAGCAAGGCCCCTCCTGACAACTGGGATCCATAGACGCCCACTCGAGACGCACATGGAGGCTGCTGCCTGAGGGGGGCTGAGATCTTAGTAGCCAAGGGCCCTGGCAGGCAAGGAGGCTCCCTCCCCCCACACCTGGAGCTTTGCAAGGACGAGGCCACAGGCAAAGGCTCTGTCCCCTGCCAGGCTGGTGCACACAGTTCCCCTCCTGCCTTCCTTCCTCTCAGCCACACCGAGGATGCCCCGAGAGCCCGGGGCGCTAGCACTAGGATAAAGGAGGCTTCCACTACAGGAAGTTTGAATTAATGCCTGCCCCGGACGGCGAGAGACAACCTGCTTTGTCTTTCATGGGGACAGACATTTCCCTCATCCAGCAAGGGTCAACTCAGCCCTCTGGGATCCTTAAAACAAAAGGACAGTGATCACCCACCCTGCTGGGGCGTTCCACAGCAATCACATCCTGGGCTCATGAGACGCAGTGAGCCACGACACAGCCCAGGCCTCCGCACTCTGTCTTCCACGCCAGGCGTGTGGATGTCGTCTCCTCCAAGACTAAGAGTGGGGATCGGCTCCATCTTCAGGAGACCCAGTCCAGGCCAGGGCATGTGCAGGTGCTCGCTGAGGAGTTGCTGGGGCCAGGACAGTGGGAGGTAGAGGTGTGGGGGTGCTGAGCCCAGCTGCTCTGCTCACGTTCCCAGGGACACCCATTGTGAGCACTCATGGGGCACCAGGCCCGGCGCCAACCCTCCAGCCCAGCTTGTAGGCAGGTGCAGTTATCAGCCTGGAGCCTCGGCGGCCTCTTCCGTCTGCCTTGGTTGCCTCGCCTGGAGGCTGAGTTCACGGTGCCTCAGATGAGCCTGGCAGGTAGCTGAGCTCTGTCTGTGCCTGCAGGCAGCGGGGACGAGTTGCACTGTAATCCCCTGGGCGAGAGTCACTGCCTCCAGGCCGCCCCAGCAAGACCTTGGCTTTCCCCTGGTCCGGCCTCACTTAGCTTGTCCTGGAGCTTCACCTGGGTAAGAGCGGGCCCTCTGGGTCACAGGCCTCTACCTGGGTGGTGGCATTTGGATGAAATCTGTCTTTTCAGTCATCTCTGGAGCCAGTCGCAAAGGCAGCACCTCGAGAGGCTGCAGCCAGGAAGGAGCTTCTGCCCCAGCAGAGCATCTGCGGTCTCTCAGCTCCTGGGAGGCTCCTCCCTTCCCAGGCTTCCCTGCCCACACCCTCGGGGCACTTCATAGGAGGGGACAGTCCCCGGAGGCTGAGCAGTCCTCCAGTCTCCCGCTGCCTGGGACCGTCAAAGGGTCATTGTGAGTCTGAGCCACCGACTTCTCCGGACCAGGCTGGGGCCTCTCTGCGGGACGGATCAGCTGCCCACCTGTGCTACTCCTGCCGCTCCACCAGGGGGCACCACAACTGTCCACCCACCTGCCTTACTCTCTCCCCGCCTCTGGATTCGACGGCAGGGACCTTCAGACCTGTCACGCTTTGACGACTGTGAGTGTCCACTGCTGGTTCCCAACTCAAATGCATCTATAAGGCACCACCCTAATCCATTCTGGAATTTTGCGAAAGGGATGTGTGCTCAAAGGCATGGTGGCTGAGTGTTAAGGGGCGCTTGTCCCTCAGAGCGTTTCTCAATGCGGTCTTTAAACTGTTGTTGCTGGGAAATGGTTGCCTCTTCTGACCCTGCACGTCCTGAGTCGTGGGCTATTTCCCCTCGTTCCTGGCTGGTTCTTTCCAGAGCTGGCAGCCACGTGGCACCTTGCCACGTGCCATCCGGGAAACCAGCCTGCGAGCACTGTTTCATGTCCCAGCCTCCTCCCCAAGGGTGGCAAGGTATTAGTTCTTCATCTGCCTCTGCACGGTCACAGGGATCAAACAATTTACCCCATGTTCTGCCTGCGGGTGCCGTGGGTCAACAGCCTCCCACGCTCTCACAACAGCCCCAGCTTCCCTGGGCAGTGCTGCAGGCCACCCTTCTGTTGTGAAAGTAGCCTCGCCCTTAAGCACCAACATGATTCAGGATCACCAAGGCTCCTGGCGCTCTGACTTGAACGTGCAGCAGAGTTTCTCAGAGGCCTGCTTTCTGATGACTCAGCGCTCCCACAGCCCCTGAGCCAGCAGGCCTGGGATGGGGCACAGGGACTGGCACTTATAACAAGGTGGTGCCAATGCTGCCGGTCCCTGGACCATGCTTGAGACCCCCTGGCCTCGGTTACTCAGCAGTAATAAACGGACCCCATATCAGCGGCTTAATACAACAAAATGTGCTGCTGCTGCTCCTACCGGCTCATCACAAGGTGGCAGGGCTCACTGGGGAACCTGCTGATGGCGCAGCCCCTCTGTGAAACGTGGCTGCTCCTACCGGCTCATCACAAGGTGGCAGGGGCTCGCTGGGAAACCTGCTGATGGCGCAGCCCCTCTGTGAAACGTGGCTGCTCCTACCCGCTCATCACAAGGTGGCAGGGGCTCACTGGGGAACCTGCTGATGGCGCAGCCCCTCTGTGAAACGTGGCTGGTGCTACGCAAGAGGGAAGCCCACCTTCCCGCTGGAAGAATCGAACGCCACGTGGTCATCGGCGGGAATGAGCCCCATGCCTTCCCCCACCCCAGCCGCAAGGAGCCAGGGAGACTGATCCTGCTACACAGCTGGAAGGGTAGCGCTGGAGAGCTTCCAGAACATTCCCCCAGGGCTCTGACGGCCCGTGCTGAAGAGTGATGCTGGCACACGGTGGTGCGGACACCTAGCAGTTGCCGAAACTCACCTCTCAGGCAGGTGCCCAGCCACATTCTGACATCCTCCTGTCCATGCCAGCCCTGGCCACTTCCGAGGGAGGAGCTGGACCTAAGGATGGCCGGGGCCGTCCCCTCCCCTCTCTGTTGTGGCCAGTATTGTTACCCCAGCGGTCCTGGTGTCCCAGGACTGTGTGCGGTCCCGTCTGGGAGGGGCCTGGCCACCCATAAGAAGATAGCCACTCACATCTGTTTATGGTGGAAACAGTCAACTTAATTTATTGAAAAAACTATTACAATTATTCCTTTGTTACACCGGTTTAGAATATTTTAAGATTTCCTTTCCTGGGCATTACAATGAAAACTTACGACACGTCTATCGGATTTTTTGAAAATGTACAGTGTGTCACTTGACATTGTATTTCAAAGGGTCTGATGTCCTAGAATCTTTATCTTGTGCTTTTTTGCTTACCGTTTTTTCTTTTCGCCAGCGTTTGTCCAGTGATGTATATACGGGGAGGAAAAAATAAAATTACACCAAAAGAATTTCTGCAAATATAAGAAGTAATTTTATTGCAATATACTGTGGCTAGGGTGGTCTGGGGAGAACGGGACACGTTTTGAAGTTCAGTACAGATTATGACAACTGGAAGGGACCACAGAGGAAGAAAATGACAGAATCAAAGGACAAACTGGATGGGATGAGAAGTCAAAACGGAATCACATGACCTACACACAGTCCCCAGGGCATGGCGTGGCAGTCCTCAGCTATGGCTTTTCTTTTGAAGGGAGGTGAAGGTGACAGTCACTGGCACATGCTGGCATCCCGGGCGCCAGAGACTCTCCAAGCCAGACTTTTCTTTGGCAAGAGCAAGACTTTTTTTCCAGGGAAATTTGGAAAATCTGCATTGATGGAGTTTTGTTCCTCCTGGGAAGCTTGGCTGTGGCTTCCCAAGCTGGAACTACATTCTGGTGGGGGGGTGGGGGGAAGCACCAGAGCCGTGCAGGCTCACCCCGAGGGCCCAGCCTCCATTTCCCACGGGGGCAGGAAAGGGCGCTGGACCCGGGCAACTTTTCACAGTGAAGACATCACCTTTCCTGGCTGCCCCTTGGGTCCTCCGCCCACAGATGGCAGCCCCCCGACCTTGACCGCAAGGAAACGGTTCCCCAGAGGGGACCTCACCCACCCGCCCTGAGCTCCAGAGCTGCTGATGCTCACATCCAGGACATCTGAGATGGGAATCCAAATCGGCTACTGGGGAAAGAAATGCTGCAGGCAGCTCTGGAGACTCAGAGTTCATTGCACATTTCTCCATCTACCAAGACAGCGCATGGCACGACGGAACGGCTTGGAACAGACACGGAAATTAGCACCACAAACAGTCAGGAACCAAATACAATCCACTGTAGTCACACCGATGACACTGCAGGAAGAGCTTTTTATTGCTTCTGTGTGTTTTCAAATCAAGTAGGCACAACCCAGCACTCGTTACAGCCCTCGGGAGTGGACGCACCAGGGCGGGAGAGCACAGCAGGTGGCGTGCTGGGCTCTCCGGGCCCGTGGAAGGGAAAGTGACATGCGTGATCTGAAAGTCCTTGGCAACAGACTGTGCAGGCAGTAACAGAAGGAAGCAGGGAGAACGAGGCGCGGCCAGGCACCCCGGTGCGCCTTCAAGACCTTAAAACAGATAGCACCACGGGAGAGAGTGTAAAAATAAGCACCAGTTTTCATCGGGTTATCACCTACAAAAAACTGTGGTTCCCTGCCCTGGACATTCTCCCATCAGGCTCTGCAGGAAGAAAAATGGAAAAAGGAAGCAAATAAAATTAATGGAAACCTGTGGTTTAGTCTAAGTGCATGTAGAAAAAGTAAAATATCAAAAATTTGTTCCCTCCCTATTAAAAAAAGCCTAGAGCAAATCAAACACTGTCTGAAAGGGGGCACTGGTACCTGCTTTTCAATGGCAGCATAAATTCTTGCTGTCCTGGGCAAATTTCCAATTTATTGCACGTTCTTGGCCCGGGGCGGGGGTGGGAAGACTTCCTATTTCTGATCAGAACTGTCCTGCAACCCAGAATCCGGGCCTCGCCCCTTCTGTCTGTAGGGCTGGGACTGGGTTTCCGTGCGTGATTGAAAGCCAGGCACACTTAACATTTATAACAATACAATACAAATATTTACTTAAAACTCACAAAAACATAAGCACCTTTAATCCATCGGGAAGGCACCTGCAGAATGACATTTGGCCTCTGAATGGACCGTGTTGGGGGTTGCTAAAAACCGAGGCTTTGGTGACGGTGGGGTGACCTTTACAAGGCTTACCTCAGAACGTTTTTTGAAGGTCAGGGGAAATACACATCTTCAAGTGGAATTTAGGAAAACATAGAGTGTCCAAATCTGGCAGTCCCTCCCCCAACCCCTGTGAAGTATTCACGAGCAGGATTGGTCAGGTGAGCTGGGGGCCGGAGGTGTGGCCTCGCTCCCGGGGCGCGTGGGTGTGGGCCGAGCGTGGGGTACAACTAGGTCATGTGATTCGGCTCCGCGGGGGCGCGGCTCCTTCCCTCTGTCCTCTCCGGGCTGGGGTCCCACACCCCGCGGTGCGCGGTACAGATGGAGTCAGGCGGGAGGGGAGGGAGAAACCTTCACTGTCCAGGGTCAGAACGTGCGCGGGACACTCACGAACGAACGGCATGCTGAGGTCACGAGGTTGCTCTCGGGAGCCCGGGCTCCGCGGCTCCTAGCCCATGAAGCAAGCCGGCCCCACTTCAAATCCAAATTTCTGTGACGCTTCACCGAAGTCATTGAACATGATGTCCACGATGGGCACCTGCCCCACTCTGGGGGTGTCGATCTCCAGCACCGTCTTCTGGTAGCCTTTCTTGGTCTGGGGAAGAGGGAGACAGGTGGCTGGTGGTTAAGAACAGTGGGGGCTCTTGGGGCTGACTGATCGCCCCCCACACCCTGGCTAGCTCCGACACCTGGGCTGGTGTCCTGCCTCCTAACCCCATGGCCGCACTTGCCCCGGCAAGTATTGGAGGAAACATGGCTAATCAGAGCCCGCACTTAACCCCCATGGACCCCTGTACAGTGTGCACTTAACTCCCATGAGTCCCCCTTGCATAGGTGGGAGGGGGTGTGGGGTGGGCGTCATCGAGGGGACAGGACCCTCCTAGGGCTGCAGGTGCAGCTGTTCAGCCCCTCCCACCATGCCCAGTCGGGACTCATTGTGACACCCAGGTATTCGCTTCCAGGCAGCCCCCCAGGACCCAGGGCCAGCTACAGAACAAGCAGGGCACACTGGAAAAGAAAATGGGGGCGGAAGGAGTCCAAGGTGGGACTGGCCGAGCCTCGAACCCCTACGACGGCCTGCCTCACACCGCCTTAGGCACGCAGTGGGCTGGGTCCCTCAGAAGTAAGAGGACTTCACTTTCACAAGCATGGGAAGAGATGGGGACCTTACACACCATCTGGTCCAGGGGAGTCTTGGGTAAACTGAGGCACAGAGAGCCGGGGTAGCGATGAACCGGTGGCCTGCGGGATGAGTCAGCACAGATCCCTTGCTCAAACCAGCACAACGCTGGGCGCTGGGGTGGGGGGACAGAAGCCAAGGAGAGGCCTCCTCCCTCCCAGAACACAGGTAGTGAAGGTGCAAGATTCTTCCGTCCCTCCCCAAAGCCACCCAAATGTAACTCCCAGGGTTCAGGACATTTATACCTGAGGCTAAGCTAGTCCTGCTGTCCTGTCAGCTTCCCCCAAGACAAGGGCCCCGCATGGCGCACCTTTCCCACAAACCAGGAGCCTGCAACACACCCTGGACAAGTGGCTTAGGCCACCTCTGACCCAGACCAGGTTTAGTCTCAGCTGGATCTGGGCCTGGGAAGGATCTCCTTCCACTGCCCCATCCATAGAAGAAATGATGGCGTTTGGCACACAGAGACTGGCAAACTTGAATGTCTTGCAAACCAGAGAGATGAGCAGAGTGCCAGCCAGGGTTCCCTCCGGGGTGGGGGGCAGTGTCCCCAGGAGGCAGTCCGGCGGAGGGCCCAGCACAGGCTCCAGGCCAGAGACTCAGATAGCAGCCCCGCTCTGCCGGTGCTCCGCTCCCTGACCTATGTGGAGGGCATGGCTGGCTCCAAGGGCCTTATTCTCCCTGGCTAGGATCTTGGCGTTCACGTTCCCGAGGATGGTGTTAGGAGGTGGGGCCAGTAGGAGCTGAGGAGGAGCCCCGTGAGTGGGATTAGTGACCCTATAAAAGAGGCCACAGAGAGGCCCTTGCTCCCTCTCTGCGGTGTGAGGGCGCAGTGCGAAGCCAGCTATCTGCAGCCCGGGCGTGGGCGCTCACCAGAGCCTGCCCTGCCGGCCACCCAGCCTCCAGAACTGTGGGCGACAAATTTCTGTTGCTTGTGAGCCACGCAGCTGGTGGTTTTGCCGTGGCAGGGAGTGGACTAAGACAGACCTCAAGCCAGAGCCATCCAGCCACACCACTCCCAGGCTTCTGACCCCCGGACACGGAGGGAGATAACAAACATCTGTGGTTTTAAGCTGCTAAATTTCGGGGGCTAATTGGTGACAAGCAATGGGTAACCAATACACTTCTGCGACTCGGTCTCCTCGGCTGGAAAACGGTTACGCTAACGTCACAGGGGTGGTGTGAGAGTGAACGACGGCTCGCCTGCCCCTCACGCATTCCTGGTACCGTCTTCATGAGCGTCTCTAACTTCACCCCCTGCTAATGTCCACTTCTCCCCCGACCCTGCCCTTGCCGCGGGCCTGCCTTGAGAGCAGCACCGTTCTGCTTACTGCAGCTCTCAGCCGGCATTATTGTCAAGCTGGGGTTGGAACTTCACAGCAGACGTGAGTTCTCAGGGAGCTCGCTAACCCCAGGCAGCTCGGACCCCGGCCCAGAGAGGCGGATCCTGTCGGGATGAGGTGGGGCTTGGAACGTGCACGTGTGAAAATGGGTGTCTCCGACGATTCTGATAGGCATGTTCATGACTGGCCTTTCAGAAACGCTGTCCTAAAGGACGTCGCCATGGGGCCCCTCGGACTCAGCAGAAGCCCACGGTTCCACAGAATGCCGAGTGCGGGGCAGACCACACCCTGCGGCCAGCTCAGCCCTGCAGAGCGCAGCTGGGAGGAGCTGCCCCACAAGCCCGCCTGGGTGGTCACAGCTCTCCCATGGGGAGGGACGGCTGGGCCAGTCGCAGCCCTGCAGTGTCTGGGAAGGATGGGTGGGAGCCGGGCTAGACACAGGATCTTCAAAGACGGGCAGCCACCCAGACCTTCCGGGGGATGAAACCCTGGGCGGTACAGACCCCCTCGTCCTCCCCACAGCGAGGAGCCAGAGACCACCCCTGCCTGTCTAGGCCCCTCTCCTCAGGCCCAGTCCCACCCTGGGAGTCCAGTGAGATGGTCCAGCCTGGCTTCACCCAGCCGCTACCAGGCGGCGCTCTCCTTGGAGTCATGTGAGCTCAGTGACCGGTCAGCAAGCCGGCAGGGCGGTGCCAGGCCTTCCTCGTCCACCCCGGGAGGGCGGGCAAGCAGCACTTCTCAGCGGAGGCATTGGTCACAGCCTTCCTCGGCGGTGGCATCAGCCTCTCCCCGGTGGGATGAGCCGCGTTTGCTGAGCTGCTGAGTGATTTCCCGGGATTTATGGGACCCCTCGGCTCCAATTATCAGAGCGCTTAGAGAGGGGCGTATTTAAAGTAGGCTGCGGCGAGCTGCTCCGTTACCCTGTTATTCCAGAGGCATAAATAACCATTACAGGCCAGAAACGGCCCCCCAGAGGCGCTGAAAGCTGCACGAACCCCGGGATTTATGCGGCGCAGCGCCCGGGCCCTCTTGCAGGTGATTTGTGTGTCTCTGCCGGGCTCGCTCAGCGGCCGCGTCAATCAGGAGCCCCAGCCAGATGATGCCCACGTTGGAATTCCAATTTCTTCGGCCGTTATTACAATATGAATCATGCAGGCCTCCGGGGGCTGAGGCGGGGCTCTCGCCGCTGGCCCGAGTTTGGGGCGTCAGGCCTCCTGCAGGAGCACCCGTAATTAAATGAGAGGGTTGTGACTTTTCAAATTGTGGCTGGGCTCATCAGGGACTGGGGTCTGCAGGGGACCTGCAAGTCCGGGCCAGTTCCCTGCATGCCATCCCACGGCCGCCCCGCGCCCCAGCTCCACGCTGCTGCCACTGCTCCCCCTTTGCCCACACCTCCTCTCCAGCCTGGCCGCAGAGCCCGCCCCTGCTGTCAGACGTTATGCAGTTTTCGGCCATTCTCTTTCCACCTCTTCAGAGTCAGAATCTTTGCTTTCCCAAAGTAGCGGCTTTGCCTCGCCCTGCCCAGCGTACAGTCTGGGGATCCCTGTGACCCCAATTCTGCCTCTGCACCCAGAGACACTCCAAAGACTGTCAGGGAGCTCAGGAACGCCTGCCGTGGGGAAGGGGCGAGAGAGCGAGCCAGGCTCTCCTCTTGGGCTGGTACTTGCAGCGCTGGGCAGCTAACCAGACCCACACTACTGGCTGCCTGAGGGGATGGTGCAGTCTGGATGGCAGGAGCACTTGGTTCCCAGCTTCCCGGTGCGGTCCTCAGCCCCAGCACTGCCAGCTTCTTTGAGTTCCATGGGGGACAGGAAGGAATGGGTCCTCTAAGCCCTTACAGCAGGTGGACCCTCTGCGCTCCCTTCAAGCCTTTGCTCTGTGTGTTGAACGCTGCTTCTTCATGGGGGAGATTTGGGCCCCCCAGGAGATGTGTCTGGAGACATTGTGGGGTGCCGTCACTCCGGAGGGGGCTCCTACTGGCATTTGGCTGGTGAGGCTGAGAATGCCAAACAGCCTGCTGTCCCCCCATCACAGAACCACAGGCCTGGATGTCAGAACCGCCTGGGCTGGGAAACTGCTCTCCAACCCGGTTCCCTCTGCATGACTGATGGGACCAGAACCAGGAGACGATGGGCGGATATTACAGACAAGTAGACTTGAGCTCAGTTCTCAGGAGAGCTTCCTCATCCTGAGACCGCGGCCAGGGCCTGGGCTGTCTCAGAAGGTAGTGAAATTGCTGTCAACTGAGGCATTCAAGGTGCAGCTCTGCCAGGAAGGGGCTATGGTGAGGGGAATGCTGCAGAGGGAATTAGGAGCCTCAGCTCTGCCACACCTGGGGACCCTGGGTGAGTGAGTCGCTGTAACTCTCTGGGCTTCGGGTTTTGCGTCTGTAGAATGAAGGGAAGGCGTGTATTTCAGTTCGCATCGCGTTTGGAAGTGGGGAGTGTTTCCGGTGGTGTTTGGCACACGGAGGCTGGTATAGGTGAGTGTCTTGCAAACCAGTGGCCACGCTTCCCCAGGGGCCAACAGCACACCCTCATCACGGGGACACTCTGGGCTGAGCTAGAGGCCTTTCTGCTTGTGGAATGAAAAAGATCCCAGCTTGACCCTATCCCAGGATGCAGGCGGAGCCAGGAAGTCAGGTTCTGAGTCAGAAAACATTGTGGAAGACTTCTGGGGCCTCCCAGAAGTGGGTTTTGCTGATGGAATGAGTAGGGGCAGGAGCTTCCAGAGGAACTGGGATGAAAGAAGTTGGATCCTCCAGAAAGCTCTTAAAAGCAGCAGGAGCCTGTCTAAGCCAGATTAGGGAGCCAGGATCTGGCCCACCATTTAACCTCCACGGGTCCCACACAGGATCCATCCATTGTCTTCCAGGGAACATTCCCCTCTCTGGAAAGCTGTTCCGCTCCCTTTACCAGACAACACCCACTGGGCCAACTAGTTTCCCTTTTTGCCATGGAAGCCAGGAAGCTCAAAGCCAAACTCGGTCCCGCTCTCGGGGTAACGAGCAAGTTCTCTCTCTGGTAGTTCCCATGAAAGCTGACTGTTCAAAAGGGCCCGACACCCCCGGCTTCCTCTCTCCCGTGCCCTCCACATGCCGGCCCCTTCACCTTCCCTAGACTGGAAGCAGCCTGGGGCCCCCACCAGATGCACCATGCTTCCTGCACAGCCTGCAGAGCCGGGAGCCAGGTAAACCATGTCCTGTTTGCCTGGCCTCAGGAGTTTCTTTCTAGCAACACAAACAGGCTGAGCCGCTAAGGGGTGCCTTGCACAGGGTCTCTCAATGCTAAGGGGGGCCTTGCACGGGGTCTCTCAATGCTAAGGGGCGCCTTGCACGGGGTCTCTCAATGCTAAGGGGCGCCTTGCACGGGGTCTCTCAATGCTAAGGGGCGCCTTGCACGGGGTCTCTCAATGCTAAGGGGCGCCTTGCACGGGGTCTCTCAATGCTAAGGGGCGCCTTGCACGGGGTCTCTCAATGCTAAGGGGTGCTTTGCGTGGGGTCTCTCAAGAATAAGTGGTGAACAGAACAGGCTCCAATGTCAGCGACAGGAAGACTCACGGGCTGGGCTTCTCAGTGACTCCCATCTCCAGCCTCTAACAGGCCACACGAGGGGGACATGGCTGAGGACTGCTGCCGGCCTGGGTTCTTGCGGCACAGCTGCCCCTAAACATCTCCAGGACATGTGGTCACATCCCAGACCTGTGCGACAGCCCTGGTTAGACGGCAGCCCTGGGAGGGGCAGTCCCAAGGGGACTGTGGCTGGAGTGAGCCCAGCTCACTGGGTGGGGAGGAGGAAAGCCATGGATGTGAGGAGGCCCGCGGCGGGGCAGAAGGGCGGGGGCACGAGGGCCAACGCCTGGCCTGAGTGCCCGTGAGGTCTGAGCAAGCCTCCTGCGGCTCGGGCCTCCATTCCCTCGTCCGGAGCAGAACAGCTCTCCCCGCGTGGAGAGGGCCCATGGGCAGGCCGTCCGGAGAGTTCTGGCCACTCCCGAAAAAGCCCTGTCTGAGCAGAGGGAGGCTCCGAGCAGAGGGAGGCCCCCAGCTCCAAACTGGAACCACAGTGGGTCCTCACTTCCTCACTCCACGCCACAGCCCTGGACGGAGCGAGGGACCCGAGCCCCTGGCTTTTCCGGCCAGGTCTCAGATTTCCCACCCTAACCCACGGAACTCTCAAAAGCTCCCGGAGCGCTGGCTACGTAGGCTTAGGATTCCTCATCTCCCTGCAACTGCGGGGCTGCCTGGGGTGACAGCCGGGTCTGGGGCCCTCACCGCCCCGCAGCATGCAGATTCGAGTGAGCGGTGGCGCTGGGGCGGCGCGGACACTCACAGCACAGCCGTCCACCAGGGCGTGGATGTAGGGGTTGTTGTCATAGGACATCTCCTCGTCGTTGGAGCCCAGGAAGCGGATGGCCTTGTCGTAGCTGCCCGTGGCTGCGTCCTGCCAGGCCACCGACTGATAGCAGTGGTAGGTGACGTTCTGGTGAGCAGAGGCGCTCAGAAGCCGCAGGAAAGTCATCTGGACCACGCCCACGGGGTTGCCCTCGGCGTCCACGTAGGAGAGCTGGGGGCACAGGAGGGTTGGGGCTCAGCAGGGCGGGGACACAAACAGCAACAAAGGCCACATCCGCACTGCCCTGGGCCTCACCCACACTGTGGTCTTCTTGGGGGCACCACCTAGAAACACACTGCACCCACGGGCCCCCGAGGCCAGCACACAAGGGCTCTCCTGGGCATTCCCCGGAACAAAGGAAACCATGCCTCACATCCTTCGGGGCCTTAAGTAATCCACTCGCTCCTCTTGGCCTGTGCTTATCCTTCTGAGCTCAGCACCTGTGCTGCCTCCTCCAGGAAGCCTACCCGGATTAGATGCTCCTGGACTTGCTCTGTGGCTGCCCTCCCCAACCTCAGTTTGTCAGTGTCTGTCTTCCCTATCAGACTGTAAGCTCGGAGGGGGCAGGATGGCATCCTTGTTGCTCACTGCTGGCCTTGGCACCCACCCAATGGCTGCCCCAGTCTTCACATAAGAAAGCTCTGCTGCATGGCCAATGGCAGCCAGCATCTCCAGGGCAGCCCCACTGCAGGGCCGGCTGCAGCTGCCCTCCCTGCACGTCCACCCATAGCCCTCTCCCCTCCCGCCACCTGGGCGCCTCCATCCAGATGGTGATCTGGGTCTGCCCGGTTTGCATGTGTTGAGTGAACAGAGAACCACTTTCTACAATATGCCTTGCGTGGAGACCGGTCCTCTCATCCCTGAAACGCAGAGCTCTGCATGCCATCACTGGATCGGGGCGCCTGGAGGGGCAGGTGAGGCCTGGCTTCCCCTGAGTAGGGGGCGCAGGGTCAGAGAGGGGCACGAGGTTCCCTGGGTGAGAGGAGGGGCTTGGAGCCCCCCAGCTGCAGCACCCTTCTCCTGCTCCCCGGGCCTCTGGCGGCCTCCTTCTGACCTGAGCCTCTGCACAGCTCCTCCCTCTGCCTGAGACAGTGCCCACCCGGCAGGAGGGCCCCACTGCTGTCCTTTGGGTGACAGCCCAGAGCACTGTTCCTCCCACCTCCAGCCTCTAGGACTGGCTTAGGGCATGCCAACCCTCCCTGTGTCCCTCCGCTCCAGCCCTGGCGCCCTGGCCCTGTCAGCATCCCCCAAGGCCAGTGAAGGAAGGTGCTCACAAGATTATGTGAACAAACGACCATCTGCCAGGTGCCCAGGATGTACAAGGCCCTAGCCAGGAAGCCCGTGAGAAGCTGGAGCCAGAGGGGGCATGAGACCTCGGGGAGCGAGTGGGCCAGCTGCAGGGAGGTGCCCGGAGAAGGCGAGCCTGAGGGAGGGTCAGGGCTGTGCGGATGGCGGGGGTGACCGGGGGCCCTCTTGGAAGCACAGGGGTCTTGGATGATGTCTGGCATGGCCGCTCAAGAAAGGCCATTCCTCCCCTTCCCAGAAGTGTCCCCTCAGGGCAGTGAGCAGGACTCCTGTGGCTAGGGTGGCTCCATCGGCCTGCCTTGCCCATGACAAAGGCCAGCCCGGGGCTCTGGTGACATGGACTCTCCCTGAAAGCCTCCCAGTTTCTGCACAAATCCAGGGAAGGCATCAGAGGAGGACACTGTTCGGCTTCTGAGGTGGCCTCTCCAGCATGCCTAGCTGGGTAACCAGAACCGGCTGCTCAGCTCCGCCGGGGGCAAGGCCCACGTAGGACATCCTGAGTGATAACGTGTCTCACTTTCTGTGTCTCTGCTGCAAACTCAAGGTTTCTGAAAATCCTGACATTGCTGGGGACACGGATGCACCTTAGCTCCCCTAAAGGAAGCACATATCTCTCCCAGCCTGTGAGGGACCGTGCGGGACCCTCTGCAAGGAAGGCCTGGCTGGGCAGGCCGGACTGTCCTGTTTGCGGTGTCAGGGAACGAAGCAGGCTAAAGCCACTGAAGCCAGCGCCTGAGGCCTGCTCTGCCCACTCCGGGCGCCGTGTTTCAGACCCTGCCTCTGGCCTGCTCCGAAAGAGCCCCGCTGAACACGTGAAGGGAGCTGAAATCAGTATTCCCACGAGTGTCTGGGCACGGGGAGTGGGAGGAGGCCGAACACACCGCAGCACCCACTTTTCAAACAGATGTCACTAGAAAGAGCCCCAGGTGAGCAGCCGGCCTGGGCCTGGGCCTGGGCCTTCCAGGGGCGGGGGAGCGTGCTGCGGCCCCAGGGCCACCGGCAAACTGCGCGCCCTCGGACGCAGCCACGAGACCCTTACAGGTGGACCTTGAGGTGAAAAGTGAATACCAACCGACAGAGGGGGCGTCCGCTGCTCCTTCTGGAGGGAACGTGACTGACTGGAGGAAGGGTGCACCACAGAAGCAGCGGTGGGCGGCGCCGGACACAGAAGGACCTGAGGCCCCCGGTGCCCACGCGGTGGCAGGGCACAGGGGCAGGGAACACGCTGCCCCGTGTCGGAACCCCAGGGCCCCACGCTGAGGCCCTGCTGTCCTGGTGGGGGCGTCTCTGCAGTATCATGTCAACATGCTACACCGTGGGTAGCCCTGCCCAGGTAAAATTTCCATTTCTGTTTTGAGATGGGGTCTTGCTCTGTCCCAGGCTGGAGTGCAGTGGCATGATCTTGGCTCACTGCAGCCTCCGCCTCCAGGTTTCCAGTGATTCTCCTGTCTTAGCCTCCCGAGTAGCTGGGATTACAGCCACCATGCCCGGCTAATTTTTGTATTTTTAGTAGAGATGGGGTTTTGCCATGTTGGCCAGGCTGGTCTTAAACTCTTGACCTCAGGTGATCTGCCTGCCTCAGCCTCCCAAAGTGTTGGGATTACAGGCATGAGCCACCATGCCCATCCCATTTCTGTATTATTATTATTGTTATTATTTTTTTGAGACAGAGTCTCACTCATCACCAGGCGCCAGGCTGGAGTGCAGTGGCGCGACCTCGGCTCACTGCAACCTCCGCCGCCAGGGTTCAAGCAATTCTCCTGCCTCAGCCTCCCGAGTAGCTGGGACTACAGGCACGTGCCACCACGCCCAGCTAATTTTTTTATATTTTTAGTAGAGACGGGGTTTCACCGTGTTGACCAGGATGGTCTCCATCTCTTGACCTCGTGATCCGCCCGCCTCGGCCTCCCAAAGTGTTGGGATTACAGGCGTGAGCCACCGCGCCCGGCCCTATTATTATTTTTAATAGGAATGGAGTTTTGCTCTGTTGCCCAGGCTGGTCTCAAACTCCCAGGCTCAAGTGATCTGCCTGCCTCAGCCTCCCAAAGTGCTGAGATTACAGGCATGAGCCACCGAACCCGGCCAAAAAATCCAATTTCTTTGAGGAGAGGCCCCCATCTACCTCTTGTCCACGGATGATATTCACAGGGCTGGAAATAAGGCCGTGGAAAGATCCTGAAGTAAGGGGACGTGTTCCCTGGGTCGCCCCTTCCCCCACCCCTCACCAACTGTGCATGGAACAGGAGAGGGGGAAGTGGGCTACTCAGGCTGAAGGCTGCAAATGAGGTTTCACAGCCACTTCCTCCATGTGAGGAAAATGGGCTCTTTCTCCTTTTCCCATTTTGGAGGGGGCTGTGAGAGGCTCTTTGTGGAGGCTGAGCGCTCTCATTGAGGGCAGAGGGCAGGGCCGAGGCCGGGCAGTAACTACCCACAAGACTGCAGAACGGACCCTGCCACCTCGGCCCCCAGCAGCCTCACCCGCAGGGCCCCTTCCCCGCCTGACCCCACACCCAGCATCCCCTACGCTCTGTCCCTCCGGGCCAAGCAGCCCTGGTTCCAGCCCCCGCCGCCCCCGAGTGCTTCAGGTCCTTCTGTATGCCAGCAGCTCTGTTTGGAACTCAGCACAGAGGAGGTGGGAGAAGGAGAAGCAGGAGGAAGAAAGGAAAACACAGGACTGCAAATACACAGCAAACCACAAAACGGGAAGCCTGCAGAAACGTGGCCACGGTGAGCACAGGCCCTCAGAGCGTCTGCAAAGGAGCCGGCAATGACTTGAAATCAGCAACAGTGAGAGCACAGGGATTAACACCCAGCCGTGAACGCCTTCAGGTTACGAGACGAGGGGCTTCAGAGGTGCGGACAGGGCAAAGGCCGCTAGGGGCGGTGCTCTGGGTCCTTGGGGGAAGGATGGCCTCCGTGTCCACCCAGGGAGGCTGGGGCTGCGGCTGGGCTGTAGCAACCGTCGGCAAGTGGTCAGGCTAGAAGCCGCAGAACACACGGGCTGGCTTCTGGTGAGCATTTGTGAGCGGGGCCACTAGATCCCAAGAAGGGAGGGAAAGAGAAGAATGTGGGCCACAAATGGCGCCCCGAACCCATCTGTGTTCTAGAATTTTGGTCCTTTAACTTGCTCAGAGAAGAGACAGAACTTTGCTCTTTACTCCAGGAAAGGGCCCAAAGCAAACTCTGGTGGGGTTCCCAGGGGTGCCCCGTGTGGCACGGTGGGTTCCCAGGGGTGCCTCGTGTGGCACGGTGGGTTCCCAGGGGTGCTCCGTGTGGCACGGTGGGTTACTAGGGGAGCTCCGTGTGGCACGGTGGGTTACTAGGGGAGCTCCGTGTGGCACGGTGGGTTCCCAGGGGTGCCCCGTGTGGCACGGTGGGTTACCAGGGGTGCCCCGTGTGGCACGGTGGGTTACTAGGGGTGCTCCATGCGGCAGAGGCAGCCGCTGGCCTCCAATCAATGCATCTAAACTGGCGCTCGGGCGCTACACCAGGCAGAAGACACTCTCCTGTGTGGTTCCTTCCTGGGACTCCAATGTCTTTTCCTTTCAGGGGTGGCTTGTGTAAGATTTGATCCCCAAAAGCTAAAATGTGACTTGCACAGCGGTGTGCCATGTAACTGGGAATGTGCAGCCCGGTGGGCAGTCAGGCGGCCCCTGGGCCCTGAGCAGCTGGGGAGAGGGGTTCCGCGGTGCCAGTCCTAGAAGGAGCTCTGCATGTCCCCTGCCCTGCCATCAGACACAGTGAAAGCGCTCCTGCTTCTGGAGCGTCCAAACTCAGTGCCCAGGTACGTGGCTGCAGTGTCCGTGGGCAGCGGATCTGCTCGGGCCATGGCGCACACCTACTCTGGGCGCCCTACACGGAAACGGAAAACCATCCGCCTGCTCCAGGCTGAAACACACTCCTGTCGGGGTGGCGGGGGCCGGGGAGAGGACTCCACTCCTAGCTGAGTCTTGCTGTCACGTGACGTGGAGCAGTTTGGCAAGAGCGGTGCGGCACACACGGCAGCGATGGGTGCCATGCAGAGCCGCGAGCCAGCCGTGCCGCAAGCAGGCGGTGCCGAGGTGGCCACTTACCAGGGACCCCCGCTTGTACTGACTATACCAGGTGGAAGGCTGCTCTTTGGGCCAGCGGGCCATTTTACTCTGTAAGATACGAGATGGGTGGGTTTAAAGCGACAACCGCAAAGACGCCAGAGGCCACCTTACCAGTTTCCCACGCTTGAATTCACTGAACCAGGAGCCCGGGTTTTCTTTGGGCCAAGAAGTGATTCTGGCCTAAACGTGCAGCAGGGAGGTGGGAGGGAGAGAAACAGAACGAGAGGTTACTTCTCTGGCCTCCAGAGCAGCGCCCCATGCTCTCCCAGTCCCTGGTGCCTGCGTCCTCACGCAAGGAGCTGCAGGGAGGACCCGCTGAGCGCCTCTGATGCAGCCTGAGCACCCTGGCCCTCGGGGAGACTGGAGGCTGCATGGGGAGCCTGGCCCCGGCTCTCGGGGAGTCTGGGGGCCACGTGAGGATGAGCCCGGCCCAGCCCTCCGGCCCCTGCTGCTGCCCAGGAAGGGTGCACTCTGCCTCTCTTGTTTTGCATGCTAGGCCTCAGCCCAGTGCCCGGCACTCAGTCACTGCGGGAAACGCTCACTGAGGGAATGAATGAATGAATGAATGAATGACAGACTTTCAAAGCCTGGGGTGAAGGGAATGGTAATAAAAGCCAGCATTTACTGCGGGCGAGGGTGGGGCATCCTCATCGCATCCTCACCGCCTTGCCTGGCTGCTGCGGCACTGGACTGTGTGCTGTGGTGTGTGTGTGGGGTGTGTGTGTG
>PVKV010026311.1:12666-28313 GCA_004027835.1 Alouatta palliata | reverse complement strand
TTCTCCTGCCTCAACCTCCCGAGTAGCTGGGACTACAGGCACGTGCCACCATGCCCAGCTAATTTTTTTGTATTTTTAGTAGAGACGGGGTTTCACCATGTTGACCAGGATGGTCTCGATCTCTTGACCTCGTGATCCACCCGCCTCGGCCTCCCAAAGTGCTGGGATTACAGGCGTGAGCCACTGCGCCCGGCCAGGGAAGGACCTTTTCAAAGGAGTCTCTTTCCTGTGTGGCCTCTCCTCCTGTTCTTGATTCCGTCTGATGCTCAGTTCTCTGATTCATGTACATTAGAGCTGAGGGCTCCATAGTCCTGATACCTGGAGCTTTTCTGGTTCCACCCCATTTCCTATACATGAAAGTGCTGGTCCAGAGGTGGGGAAGCATTGGTTACCCTTTCTTTGAAACTGGGCTCCTGAAACTGCATGGGACTGTCTTCAGCCCTGTCTGCCTGTTCAGGTCCCACAGCTATTTGTTCAGTTCTTCTTTGGACAATATTCTTGGGTTTGTGACAGGGGAGTCAGTTGGGCCTCCTGAGATTGTTACATAGAAAAACTGTAAAGACAGTTGACACAAAGGTCCTCTATTCTTAATCCTACACAGGGAGCATATCTCTGTCTTCAGACTCTTAGGCTGGGATCTGTGGACAGAGCAGAGTATCATTTTGAGATCCCTCCTAATACAACTCCTGTGTTTTTCTCTGTCTTGTTTATGCCTTTGCTCTTCCTAATTTTATATTCTCTTTTATGTTTGTGTGAATTTTTGCCTCTGAGACTCGCTTTGGATAAACACATTTCTAGAGTCTGACATTTTATCTTTTTTTCTGCTATGATAACCCATCTTGGGGTTATGAATATCTTGTGGACTTATCTCATGGAGTGGGTTGACTGGGTAAGAGAAAATTCTTGAAGGAGAGCACTTTGAGTGGTAAGTTTTAACATCATCTGGCTACACACAGTTGTGGCTGTTAAAGCCAGAGTAGAATGGTCAGCATGTATCATGATATTCAGACAGAGAGCATCGCAAGAGCCTGGTTTTTGAGAACTGTCACAAAAGCGTCTCTCAAGGGTACTGTGGCAATGTTGATCTCATATACTGATGGTCCTCATTTTTGAGGTAGCGGTGAATGGTGTAGGAATTTCTCCCAGGGAGAACACTATCCACGTTCACAGCTTCATGTCTGCAGGGTGGTTGCCTGAACCACTGCTCAGATGCCACACTTTTCTTCCCCAGTATTTTCCGTTTTCAGTGAGTATGACTTTGATCTTATTCAGGAAGCTAATGAAGTTGAATGAGGCTTATATTTGAGTATGACTTTGATCTTATTCAGGAAGCTAATGAATTTGAATGAGGCTTATATTTTTTAAGTCCACAAAATTTGTTTTAAGCAAACATTGCTTTCATGTGGTGCATTTTCATGTATTAAAAGTGTACTTTGTTTTTATTTATTTAATGATCAGTTCCATATTTTTGAGGATACTCCGTTTTCTTTGTTTTATGTTTTTATGTGTGGTAGTGTTGTGTTGGGGAATGCATATTGTTTTATGTATTTTACTAGATTTCCTTCTTTAGTACAGATGATATAGCTCAACAGCAGTTTCCCTAAAACTTACACAAACTCCGTGATGTTGTGTTAAGACAGTTTCAGTTATTCTTTTTGCTTCTGTTTCACCTGACTTAGTTCCTATTAAACTATATATTTGTCAATTAAATGGATTACAGTTTTTAAACTGGAAATGTTTAATATCTCAAGCATAATTTTTAAGTTACTATCTTAATTGTGGAAATACCATTTAATAGATTGATCGTTCTTTGTTATATAAGATATATTTCTTTTCTGTGGTACCTTTCAGTTTCCTAAATGTAACTTGCTGGGTTTTGTTTAAATTCCACCATTTTTTTTCCTTTCTTGGAACAATTGCTATATTATAATAACTATTCGCCTATCTACATTCATGTCCATCATGTTATACTGAATCATTATTTAAAATATATTTTACATTTAGCCCATTTCTTGCACTCCAAGGACTTCTCTACCGTTTATAAAACCATTATTTTTTTTTCATGATGGTCAAGCAATGAGGAATAAGTTCTCTTAAAAAACTTGTATTGGGCCAGGAGTGGTGACTCATGCCTGTAATCCCAGCACTTTGGGAGGCTGAGGTGGGCAGATCATTTTGAAGTCTTAGGTCAGCAGTTCGAGACCAGCCTGACCAACATGGTGAATCCCTGTTTCTACTAAAAATACAAAAAAAATTAGACTGGTGTGCATGTAATCTCAGCTACTTGGGAGGCTGAGGCAAGAGAATTGCTTGAACCCAGGAGGCTGAGGTTGCAGTGAGCCGAGATTGCGCCACTGTACTTCAGCCTAGGTGACAGAGCAAGACTCCATCTCTTAAAAAAAGAAAAAAAAAATTTTTAATTTTGTCCAGAAAAGTTTTTCCTAGGTTTTCTTCTAGGATTTTTGTAGCTTGAGGTCTTACATGTAAGTCTTTATTCATCTTGAATTAATTTTTGTATATGATGAGAGACAGGAGTCGAGTTTCATTGTTCTGTATATGGCTAGTCAGTTTTTCCAGAACCCTTTATTGAAGAGAATGTCTTTTCCCAATTGTTTTTGTTGAGTTTATCAAAGATCAGTTGGTTGTAGGTATATGGCTGTATTTTTGTGTTTCCTATTCTGTTCCATTGGATAGCTTCTATTTTAATGTCAGCATTTGTAACTATACATTCTATTTTAGAACTGTTTTTTCTACGTTCGTAAGTTTTGATATGTTCTATTTTCATTTTTCTTTGTTTTGAGATTTTTAAAACATTTCCCTTGTGATTTCTAATTTGACGTATTGGCTGTTTCACAGCATGGGTTTTGTTGTTGTTGTTGTTGTTGTTTTTCTGTTTTTTTGGAATTGGAGTTTTGCTCTTGTTGCCCAGGCTAGAGTTCAGTGGTGTGATCTGGGCTCACTTCAACCTCCACCTCTTGGATTCAAGCAGTTCTCCTGTCTCAGCCTCTCGAGTAACTGGGATTACAGGCATCTGCCACCATGCCCAGCTAATTTTTTGTATTTTTAGTAGAGACAAGGTTTTACCATGTTGACCAGGCTGGTCTCGAACTCCTGACCTCAGGTGATCCGCCCACCTCACCTTCCCAAAGTGCTGGGATTACAGGCGTGAGCCACCGTGCCCAGGTATATTATGATTATCAACTAGCTGAACTTGTGAATATTTACCATTACCATTACAGCATATCTTGCTGTGGTTTGGCATTTTTTGTGTGATATAAATACATGTAACTTTTTTACTCTTCTGAGAGAGCCGTATGTTTACTGCCAGTTGGTGTGTCATTTAGGGTCAGTGGCTGTAAAATACTTGTTTTAGTGCTCAAATGTTTGCACAGCATGAATCTTTTGGTCGTAGGATGTTTGAAACTAGCCTTTCCTAAAACTGATATGAATTACATGTAGTCACCCTTTCTTTACTATAGAATTTTATTCGTTTTGTGTTTCTAAAAATAGAAGATCACGGTAGAAAAGTTTCACAACTTGCTAGTATAAACATTATGTTTAGTGTAGTGCGTTTTCAGTATAAAATAATGCTTACCAGTAGTAGTTATTTTAAAACCCCATGTTCATTACATTTTACAGGTATCTCTCCTAAATGTGTGATCAAGGAATTACCACCAATACAGAACAGTAACACAAGAGAAAAATTCCAAATGGTGATGTTGGAAGGACATGAAAGCTGTTACACTGAAAATTTTTACTTCAGGGAAATCCAGAAAAATCTACAGGACCTTGACTTTCAATGTAAAGATGGTGAAATAAATTATAAAGAAGTGCCGATGACCCGTAAAAACAACCTTACTGGTAAAAGACTTCAGCATAGTCAAGGGGATGTAAAAAACAAGCATATTGAAAATCAGCTTATATTAAGCTTTCAGTCACACCTGGCTGAACTGCAGAAATTTCAAACTGCAGGGAAAATTTATGATTGTAATCAAATTGAGAGGACAGTTAATAATGGTTTTTTAGTTTCACCACTTCAAAGGATTTTTCCTAGTGTCCAAACCAACATTTCTAGAAAATATGGGAATAAATTTTTGCAACTTTCATTACCTCCACAAGACGAGAAAATGCGTATTAGGGGAAAACCTTACATAGGTAATGAGTGTGGCAAAGCCTTTAGAGTGTCTTCAAGTCTTATTAATCATCAGATTACTACAGAGAAACCTTACAGATATAATGAGTCTGGCAAAGCCTTTAATTGGGGCTCACTACTAACTGTACATCAGGTAGTCCATTCAAAAGGGAAACCATATCAATGTGATGTGTGTGGCAAGATCTTCAGACAGAATTCAGATCTTGTAAATCACCGCAGAAGTCACAATGGAGACAAACCCTACATATGTAATCAATGTGGCAAGTCCTTTAGTAAAAGCTCCCACCTTGCAGTTCATCAGAGAATTCATACGGGAGAGAAACCTTATAAATGTAATCAATGTGGGAAGTGCTTTAGTCAAAGTTCCTCTCTTGCAACTCATCAGACAGTTCACACTGGAGACAAACCCTACAAATGTAATGAGTGTGGCAAAACCTTTAAACGGAACTCAAGCCTCACTACACATCATATAATCCACACAGAAAAGAAACCATATACATGTGATGTATGTGGCAAGGTCTTTTATCAAAGCTCACAACTTGTAAGACACCAGATAATTCATACTGGAGAGACACCTTACAAATGTAATGAATGTGGCAAGGTCTTCTTTCAACGTTCACGTCTTGCAGGGCATCGGAGAGTTCATACTGGAGAGAAACCTTACAAATGCAATGAGTGCGGCAAGGTCTTCAGTCAGCATTCACATCTCGCAGTGCATCAGAGAATCCACACTGGAGAGAAACCTTACAAATGTAGTGAATGTGGCAAAGCCTTTAATTGGGGCTCATTACTCACTATACATCAGAGAATTCATACAGGAGAGAAACCTTACAAATGTAATGTGTGTGGCAAGGTCTTTAATTATGGTGGATACCTTTCAGTTCACATGAGATGTCATACTGGAGAGAAACCTCTCCGTTGTAATAAATGTGGCATGGTCTTCACTTACTATTCATGCCTAGCACGTCATCAGAGAATGCATACCGGAGAGAAACCTTACAAATGTAATGTATGTGGCAAGGTCTTCATTGACAGTGGAAACCTTTCAATTCATAGGCGAAGTCATACTGGAGAGAAACCTTTCCAGTGTAATGAATGTGGCAAGGTCTTCAGTTACTACTCATGCCTAGCACGTCATCGGAAAATTCATACTGGAGAGAAACCTTACAAATGTAATGATTGTGGCAAAGCCTATACTCAGCGTTCAAGCCTCACTAAACATCTGGTAATTCATACTGGAGAGAAACCTTACCATTGTAATGAGTTTGGCGAGGCCTTTAACCAAAGTTCGAAACTTGCAAGATATCACAGAAATCCTGCTGGGGAGAAACCACACAGATGTAGTGAATGTGGTAGAGCTTTTAGTCATAAAACAAGTCTGGTGTACCATCAGAGAAGACATACTGGAGAGATGCCGTATAAATGTATTGAATGTGGGAAAGTCTTTAATTCCACTACAACCCTTGCAAGGCATCGGAGAATTCATACTGGAGAGAAACCTTACAAATGTAATGAATGTGGCAAAGTCTTCCGTTATCGCTCAGGCCTAGCACGTCATTGGAGTATTCATACTGGAGAGAAACCTTACAAATGTAATGAGTGTGGCAAAGCCTTTAGAGTGCGCTCAATTCTGCTTAATCATCAGATGATGCATACTGGAGAGAAACCTTATAAATGTAATGAATGTGGTAAAGCTTTTATCGAAAAGTCAAACTTGGTTTACCATCAGAGAAATCATACTGGAGAGAAGCCATACAAATGTATTGAGTGTGGCAAGGCATTTGGGCGGCGGTCTTGCCTCACTAAACACCAACGACTTCATTCTGGTGACAAACCTTATAAGTGCAATGAGTGTAGCAAATCTTACATTAGTCGCTCAGGACTCACTAAACATCAGATAAAACATACTGGAGAGAACCTTACAACTAAACTGAATGTGGAAAGGCCTTTGGACATTGTCCTAACTTCTGGGATCACCAAATAATTTATACTGATAGAGCTTGTATATTTGTCCCTTCCCTCTGAAATCCCTAACCTTAATCTCCAGTATTGGAGGAGCCTAGTGGGAGGTGATTGGATCATGGGCTGGATTTCTCAAGAAAGGTTTAGTACCGTCCCCTTAGTGCTGTCCTTGTGATAGTGAGTTCTCATGAGGTCTGGATGTTGAAAAGTGAATGGCAGGGCCAGGCGCCATGGCTCATGCCTGTAATCCCAGCACTTTAGGAGGCCAAGGTGGGTGGATCACTTGAGGTCAGGAGTTCGAGAGAGAGCAGCCTGGCCTACGTGGTGAAACCCTGTCTCTGCCAAAAAATACACAAAATTAGCGGGGCTTTGTGGCAGGCACTTGTAGTACCAGCTACTCGAGAGGCTGAGTCAGGACAATCACCTGAAGGCAGAGGTTGCAATGAGCCGAGATTGCACCACTGCACTCCAGCCTAGGTGACAGAGTGAGACTTCACTTTACACACACACACACACACACACACACACACACACACACACACACACACACAGGAATGGCACCTCCCTCGTTTGTTCACCTTCTGGCCATGTGACATGCCCACTTCCCCTTCACCTTCCACCATCATTTTAACCTTCCTGAGGCTTCCCCAGAGAGTAAGCAGATGCCAGCACCGTGTTTCTGTAAAGCCTGCAAAATTGTGAGCCAATTGAACCTCTTTATACATTATGCAACCTCAGGTATTTCTAGCAATGCCATTATGAGTTGATACATTTACACATGCAGTGAATATAGCAAAGTTTTAAGCAACCATTCACAAGGCATAAGAATATACATCCTGGAGAGACAGCACAGAAGTATAATATGTGTGGTAAGAATACTACTTAAAGGTCAAAACTTGTGAATCTGAGTAACTTGAAGTGCAGATATGATTTACAAATGAAATGAGTGTGGCAAAAGCTTTACCAGAGTTCAGTCACTACTTGACATGAGAGTTTATACTGGAAAGAAATCATTCAAATGTGTGTGCTACAGGCTTTCCCCAGGTATCTGAACTCAGCAGACATCAGAATATACATCTTTGACAGGAACCACACGAATGGAATGTGCTTCTTACCTGAACATCAAAACAAACATCAGAGTATTCATACGGGACAGCAGCCTTACAAATGTCACAAATGTGGTAAGCCTTTTTAAAAAAAAAATCAAATGGGCCGCGTGTGGTGGCTTACACTTGAGCACTTTGGGAGGCCCAGGCGGGTGGATCACCTGAGGTCAGGAGTTTGAGATCAGCCTGGCCAACATGGTGAGACCCCATCTCTACTAAAAAGGCAAAATTTAGCCAGACCTGGTGGGTGCCTGTAATCCCAGCTACTTGGGAGGCTGAGGCAGGACGA
Organism: Alouatta palliata; assembly: GCA_004027835.1. Taxonomy (NCBI): domain Eukaryota; kingdom Metazoa; phylum Chordata; class Mammalia; order Primates; family Atelidae; genus Alouatta; species Alouatta palliata. The sequence goes on along the minus strand of PVKV010026311.1, from coordinate 20,803 downwards.
TTGCTTGATCCCAGGAGGTGGAGGTTGCAGTGAGCCGAGACTGTGCTGTTGTACTCCACCTGGGTGACGAGGTCAAGACTCTGCCTCAACAAAATAAAAAAATCAAATGTTCGTGTTTTTGGAATGTGAGATAATTTATGCAGGAGAAAAGCCAAATGAGTGTGCTTAACATGGAAGGACATTTAATCAGTAGTGTGTCTTCAGGCTTTACCAAATTATTCAGACTGGAGAGAAGCCTTGGAAATGTAATCAATATGGTAAAATTTGAAACCATTTCTCAACAGATTCCACATTAGGTAAATCTTACGACGGATAACTAAGTCTGCTTCTCCATCCAGGACTGACGTGGAATGGTAAATACTGTAACTATAAGACAAGGTTTGTTAGAACCCCTGGTAGTATGTACATCAAAGGAGCAAGAGCATGTGTGGAAATGGCCGGTTCAGTTTATATAACTATATTCACTTTGACGTTTCTTAAAAAGGCTACTTGACTATTTGTGACCTTCATCCTAAAGTATGAAGTCTATTGCCTTTCCTACACATCTTTCATTATGGTCTCTGGGAATAAGATGAGGGGGCCTACTTCATTAGGTGTGGCTTCTTCATATCCATGTTTTCTGGAAGATCAAGGCCACTGTACTGTGTGAGTTAAGCAGCATGGGGTATGGTGGAGAATAATGTAAATTTACAATGTAAGTCACTGAGCTCGTGTTCAATCAGGGTGTCCTTTTACAAATAGAGTGTTACTTTGGGATATGGGAAACAGTTGCCTGATAACTGACCAGGAAACAGCAGGAAGGACATTGATAGATTCAGATTCAGGATTTTCATGGAAGGTGAGTGATAGGTTGCTAGAGGTGATTGTGTGAGAGAAATAATGCAGGATAATGGTGGTCATCTCTATTGAATGATAGCTGTTATATGTCAAGGATTAATCAGAATATAATCTTATTCTTGGAAGTAGAAGAGAGCAGTTATCAGGAGAGTTTAATCAAAAGAACCAGAATAGCATGTTCATAAGTGGGATTCACATTTAACTGTTTATATTTTACTGCTGTTATATTCAAAATGTATCAGAAGTCTCATGTTTTAATTAATAAAATACTATCATTTTTGTTCACAACTCAGTCATGTTCCTTTGACAACACAGTTTCATTCCATCTTACTAAGGAACTAACAGACACTGCACCATTATGCTTTCATGGCTGAAATAATGTGTAACAATTTTTTTTTTATTGTAGAATCAACAACAGATTTTTGCAAATACAGTAGTCCCCCTTACCCATGGGATACCTTCCAAGACTCCCCTGGTGGGTGCCTGAAACTATAGTACTGAAGCTATAGTTTCTGAAGTACTGAATATAGTACTGTATATAGTACTGAAGCTATATACAGTTTCAGTAAAGTTTTGACGTGTGACAGCAAAGCTAGCACTAATATCTTTTTATTCAGTCTTGCATATGCAGATTGCTTTTTTTTTTGTTTTGGTCACATCAAAGATTTCAGTGCTATCATGTACAGATTTCTTACGATAAATCTTAGCAGCTTCAGCATATGATTTTTTTCTTATACAGCAAGAACTTCCAGTTAAAGGAGGTACTTTACAGCTTTCTTGCTTTTTCTTCTTTTTCTTTCCCCTCTCTTCCTTACTTCCTTTCCTCCCTCTCCTCTCCTCTCTCTTTTCTATTCTTTTTTTAAGGAATTTTTGCCATGTCACCCAGGCTGGGGTGCAGTGGTTATTCACAGGTGAGATCTCTCTACTACAGCCTCAAGCAGCAGTCTTCCTGCCTCAGCCTCCTGAGTAATTAGGATTAGAGATGTGCACCACCATGCCTAGCTAATTTATTATTTTTAAATTTACATTAAAGATGGGGTTTTGCCATGTTACCCAGGCTGGACTCCAACTCCTGGCCTCAATAAATCCTCCCACCTCAGCCTCCTAAGTAGCTGAGACTACAGTTGCATGCCATTGTGCATAGCTTACACCTTCTCTGTCACATCCAAGTTGCAAGCATCACTACTTTTGTGCGTTGGGACCGTTAATTAAGTAAAATGAGTTACTTGAATACAAGCACTGCAATACTGTTAATCGGCTGAGATGACTGCTAAGTGACTAACAGATGGGTAGCATATTTAGTGTGTATACACTATATAAAGGGATGATTTATGTCCTGGGTGGAACAATGAGATTTTATCACATTTATGAGAAGAGTGCACAATTTAAAACATGAATTATTTATTATGGGAATATACCATTTAATGTTTTTGGACCACAGCTGCCATGTGTAATTGAAACCATGGAAAGTGAAACTGTAGATAAGGCGGGGTGACTGTACCAGTGTGTTGGTGGAGGGGGAGCCAGCTGGTTCCTGTGATGTAAGTTTGTGATTCTGAAATAGCAGCTCTGCAAAAAAGAAAAAACAAACTGCAATTTATCAACTCACCAGTATTCACAACGACAGTGCATGCTTGGTGAGCTCAGAATATTTCTGAAAACCTTTGTTCCCATTGCCAATTCCTGGAAACAGTTACGGGTTTCTAAAGAACATCACCACAAATACATTCTAAAGTGTTTTCTAATTCAATTTTTAATTTTGATTATTTTTTATTTCTAATTCTATTTTCTAATTCAATTGTTTCTGAAATATATTTTTTTACAGCAATTTTAGGTTCCCAGCAAAATTTAGTAGTACAGAGATTTTCTGTATAGCTCCTTCTCCTTATCAACATTCCCCACGAAAGTGGGAATTACATTATCACCCAACATCCATAGTTTACATTTAGTTCACACATGTACATTGTGTGGATTTAGCCAAGTATTATACAGTGGAATGTACCCACCATCACAGTAACATAAGGAGGGCTTTCACTATCCTAAAAATCCTCTGCTCCACCTAGATTTGTATTCTTTTTACTACTGTCACTTTTTGCTTCACGTTTTGTAGCTGGTTTTAAGTGCATACAAACAAGATTCTCAAACCATCCCTGTAAATGGACATTTTTTAATGTAACCTCCCTGTCTCTCAGGCTGGAATACATACACTATGATAAAAAGAGTGCATACAGTATGATTCTACAAATCTACAGTGACAGGGCAGCTCGCCGGCTGCCTAGAGTGCGTGTTTCGTAATCGCAGCAGGGTAAAAGGCCTGATTGGGATGAGGCTGGAGAGACGGTCACGAGGTCGACTTTTCCAGCTCATTTTGTGATTGCTGCATCCCCCATACCACCTCATTTTCCCAGAGCTGCTTGTTCTTCTGAAGACATTTCCATGGCCCAGTTCCACCGCAAACTTCCCAGAAAGCGTTAGTTCTGTTGTACGGACACCGAACTTCCCCTAAGATGGCCGCGCCCACGGTGCTCTCGCCTAACGGCGCGTTTACTTGTAACGCACCGTTCTTTTTTTCAGTCCCGCTTGCTTCATTTTTTATAAGGCCTCTAAAACGCTTCGCACTTAGAACAGTGATTGAGGTGCCAGAGGTGACTTTAATTTTCCACTGAGCTGAGACATCACAGTCATCATGACCGCTAAGAACGGATGCCGCTCCTTTGTGGTAACGGGCTCCGGCCTTTGAGAAGTTTGCGCCGTTCCCTGTCCCCTTCAATGAGAAGACCAACTTATTCTGTTTCCTGTCCGTTCAGGGGATTTTACCCCCACGCCATTTCTGCCGGTGTGAACTCAAGCCTCTAACAAGCTCTCCACTTTCTGCCAGGGCTGAGGTGTCTGAAAATCGGATAGTTTTAAAGGCCTCTGCCCACCGCGTCTCGCGGATGCTGTGCCTTCTGTACGTCACGTACTCAAAGATGGCCGCCCCCAGAGCAGGGAAGCGACGGCGGCGCTGGCGAGTCTCCTCCTGAGGAAAAACCGGAAGCCCGTATTCCGCTTTCCCGGGAAACACCGTGGACGCTCTCTGGAGGTTTATGCTGGAGGGAGCTGGGCTAGGGGCCCAGAAGTGGAAGAAGTTTAGGGAAGTTCAGCCTTTAAGAGGTCCCGGCGATTCCAAGGAGAGTCAGGTCAGGATGTGGGTGAGGCCGTGGAAACGCTGTGGGAGGGAGCATTCTGAGGCTGTCCGCGTTGATGGTGGCGCTAGACAGTGGAGGTAGCGCGAGGTTGGGGGTTGGGGTTGTGGGGGCGGGTGTCTTCTTTGGAGGGGCGCTGGTAGGAGACCCTGGTAGCTGTCTGTGATGGGGTATCTTTGGGGGTCCCTTAAGGAGGCTCTGGGTGGTCAGTGATTAAAGGTCTGAGTAGATCAACGACCAATAGTCCTGAAGTCAGGGATTGGGGTATTGGCAGGTCACTCCCTTGTGGGGCTCAGTGATTGAGAACTGGTGGAGTGGCTTTTGTCAATGAGTGTGACTTCTGTTTCACATTCTGGATTAATCTGAGGCTCGGTGATCGAGGAATCATTAAGGGAAGCCAGTGTACGCGTGTATCTACTCCGGGTTTTCGTATTAATCTGGCGGAGTCTTGTGTAGAGACAAGTGAAAGCTGAAGTCTTCACAGGAGTCCGGGCTTGTGTGTGTGTGTGTGTGTGTGTGTGTGTGTGTGTGTGTGTGTGTGTGTATAGCTCAAACTTTGGCTGCTGGAACAGACTTGATGAACGTTAACAATTCCTAAGGAGCCCTGGCTGGGTGTGTGTGTGTGTGTGTGTGTGTGTGTGTGTGTGTTTCTCAGACTTTGGCTGCTGCAACAGACGTGATGAACATTAACATTTTCTAAAAGTTTCGGGTCCAAGTCCCTCCTCCACCATGAGTTTTTTAACCCTGTGTCTTCCCACAACAACCCATACTCTTGAACCTGCAGAAAATGAAAGTTTTTTGGGGGACAGGAAAGAGGGGATGAATAAGCTTTCTATTTAAGAGTCTGTTTTTTTTAAATTACTGCTGTGCAAACTAATAAGAGCCCATTTTTATCCTTCCTCTTGCAAATGTACTGCGTATTTTTTATCGATGTTTCCGTTTAGGTTTTATATGTTAGTATATAAAGGCAGCTATTTTTCCAGTTTTTTTTAATTATTTTATAAATTTGTATTTATACCCCATATTCCTTTTCTCTGTATCCCTCTGTTTTTTTCAGTGTGTTTCTTGTTCTTCATATTGAAGTGTGTATATAAACACTTTTTTTTTTTTTTTGAGATAAAGTCTTGCTCTTATTGCCCGGGCTAGAATGTAATGACGTGATCCTGGCTCACTGCAACCTCCCCCTCCTGGGTTCAAGCCATTCTTCTGCCTCAGCCTCCCGAGTAGCTAGGATTATAGGTACCCGCCACCACACCCAGCTAATTTTTTGTATTTTTAGTAGAGACGGAATTTCACCATGTTGAACAGGCTGGTCTCAAACTCCTGACCTCAGGTGATCTGCCTGCCTTGGCCTCACAAAGTCCTAGGATTACAGGCATGAGCCACTGTGCCTGGCTGTATATAAACACTTTTCAATTTATGTAAAGGCTATTAAAGAGGTGTGAAGGTAACATTGTACAAAGGAAAAAATGTACAGTTTTTCCCCATCCATATGGCCTTATTTAAAAAACTGATACAAGAATTAACTACTACTTAGGCATGATGCTGTGTGAATTATCCTTTGTGACCTTCCCTTTCATCTTCATGTTACTTCCACACTTCACAGAAGAAAGGCATTCAGCCTACATTGAGGGTCTTGCATTTCATTGGTTTGAGAGAACCAAATAAAGAGACAGATACTCAGGGCCACATGTTAAGGTTAATGTATGCCTAAAAGTTGTTTTGCTCTCCAGTCCACAGGTCCTGGCTACCCTGGGAAGAGATAAGAAATGAATGAAGAAAGAGGAAAATTCCAGGACCTAGATATGATTTCTGTGAATACTCTTCACTGGTAGTGACCGGGGTTTCTAACTAGAAATTTAAGGCAGATCCGGAGGAGACAAAGACAGAGTATCCCAGTGCTGGCCACTTCCCACAACAGAAGAAAATGCTCAATGCCCAGGTGACTTTTCTCTATTTTATTCTCTCCTTTATTCCATAGTGGATTTGTAGAGACTTGTAAGAAATCATTTCAGAATCTAGAGAGAAATAAACTTTAAATCTAACTCCAAAATCTTGGCAAAGATCAGGAATATAGTGTTTATATGATTCCCTCAAAATGACTGATGTTGGAACATGATGCCTGGCTAGAAGATCTTTTTCATTACGTTAGCTGTTAGCTTGCATCTGATGTCTCTGACAGCCAGTACAAGAGAGTCATGCTAAGTTGTATAATATACAGTAACTGAGGAGAAAGCAGAGCTTCCTCAGTAGATCATTATTTCATGGCAGTTAGATCTCAAGAAAAATTTGCTATCCTTCTCAGAGGTGATGTGGTGAACAGTGTTTTGAACTAGCTTTCTAATAAAGGCAGAAGATTTCTTACTGCTATTTATTACAGGGTTCCTCAGATACTCCTATGGAAATAGACCGGGCAAACTCAGTGCACTGACACAGGTTTTTCAGGGGATGAAAGCAAGACCACTCAAAGGACTCAGTCTTGTGTGTCTGTGTGAGCTTATTTAGGAATAAAATCTAAGTGGCCTAGGAAAATGGAAGGCGTGCTTAACTTCCATTTGTCCTGAACAGGTGGCTGAACTGGCATGTAACTACAGATTTGGCATTAGGGAGTTGTCTGATAAGGTCTAGAGTTGTTAGGTGCCATGTTTGATAATTTCACGTCATCTCAGAATATGCAGAATCCTTCTGCATTTTCATCTCCAATTCTTACATACTTTTATTGCTTTTATTTTTTGTAATTATGTAAATTACTCATGGATTCCAAAGGGAAAAATTTGTGGTTTTTTTGTTTGTGGTTTTTTTTTTTTTTTTTTTTGAGACAGAGTCTCGCTCTGTCGCCCAGGCTGGAGTGCAGTGGTGTTAGCTCACTGCAACCCCCGCTTCCCGGGTTCAAGCCATTCTCCTGTCTCAGCTTCCTGAGTAGCTGGGATTACAGGTGTGTGCCACCATGCCTGGCTAATTTTTGTATTTTTAGTAGAGATGGTGTTTCGCCATGTTATCCAGGCTGGTCTCAAACTCCTGAACTCAGGTGATCCACTCACCTTGGCCTCCAAAAGTGCTGGGATTACAGGTGTGAGCCCCTGCACCCAGCCCCAAAGGGAAGTAAATTCTAATGAAGAAGTACACACTGTTTAAAAAAGTAAATTCCCGCTTCAACAAATGTTTGGTAGCACATACCTGCTGTCACCAAACTATGTGCATCTCTGTATGTATGTGTATGTGTGTCTCCTAATACATACCTCTGTGTCTTTCATGTATGTGTCTGTATATATAAACACGTTTGCTATGGCTTCTTTTGCTTCAGTGGAATCACATTCCATCTGTCGGTCACCTTAGATCAAGCGTGTACAACCTGTGGTCTGGTCTGTGGGCTGCATGCAGCCCAGGACGGCTTTGAATGCAGCCCAACACAAATTTGTAAATTTTCTTAAAACATTATGAGAATTGGCCGGGCGCGGTGGCTCACGCCTGTTAACCCAGCACTTTGGGAGGCCGAGGTGGGCAGATCACAAGGTCAGGAGATAGAGACCACCCTGGCCAACATGGTGAAACCCCATCTCTACTAAAAATACAAAAATTATCTGGGCATGGTGGCATGCGCCTGTAATCCCAGCTACTGAGGAGGCTGAGGCAGGAGAATTGCTTGAACCCGGGAGGCGGAGGTTGCAGTGAGCTGAGATCGCGCCACTGCACTCCAGTCTGGCGCCTGGCGACGGAGTGAGACTCTGTCTCAAAAAAAAAAAAAATTATGAGAATTGTTTGAGTTTTTTTTTCTTCAGATATCATTAGTGTATTTTATGTGTGGCCCAAGACATTTCTTTTTCCAGTGTGGCCCAGGGAAGCCAAAAGATTGGACACTCCTACCTTAGATGGCATAGTTTTAGAATATAAAGAAACAGGCCGGGCACGGTGGCTCACGCCTGTAATCCCAGCACTTTGGGAGGCCGAGGCGGGTGGATCACGAGGTCAAAAGATCGAGACCGTCCTGGTCAACATGGTGAAACCCCGTCTCTACTAAAAATACAAAAATTAGCTGGGCATGGTGGCACGTGCCTGTAGTCCCAGCTACTCGGGAGGATGAGGCAGGAGAAGTGCTTGAACCCAGGAGGCGGAGG
>PVKV010026311.1:0-12566 GCA_004027835.1 Alouatta palliata | reverse complement strand
ACTGTTAAACTATGTAAAGTATTTAAGTGAGTGCCTGCCACATAGAGACTGATAGGTGGAGTCGTTTGTGCCTTTAAATCTTTGCCAATACTTAAAAATATGACATTATCAAATCACACGATTTTCAGTGGTCCAGTATTCTTTCGTCTTACTTTGCACTTTCCTCATCGCAGGTGAGGTTGAAACCCTTTTTGTGTATGTCTTGGCCAACTGGATTTTTTTCTCTTGTGAAATGCCTGACTTTATAACTTATACATTAAAAAAAACTTTTTTCTTACTGGTGAATGAGTTATTTATATCTACTACGTATTGATCTTCTGTTTACTCCAAGTGTTTTTTAGCCTGTCATTTTTCTTTTAGCTTTATGATCTATTTTTCAATGTAGAAATTTAATTTTTTTCATAAAATGTGTCTGTTTTTTTCCTTTATGGCTTTGAACATGAATATATTTCATATTTGCTTCTGCTTCCATGAATATATTTCATATTTGCTTCTATTGCTTTGTGGTTAGAACTTTAAAGAGGAAAAACTTATTTTTGAGTATTAATTAGCTAGAAACCTAAGGGTTTTTTTTTCCCAGATTTATTTCTCATGTGAAATAATTCAGAATGTGATAAGATCAGCAGCATTAAGAATTTGCGGATTTTACCAAGTCTGTTCTCTTCTCTGTGTATTAATCTCTGCAATTACATGAGGACAGATTATCCCATCAATTTTCACCTAGCTCTTTCCTTCCTACTACCATATTATTATAAGTCGTGTTGAGATAGGAGAGTGGCAGTTTAGCTGACAAGAGCATCTCAATTTATTGTGGCATTTGGGGCTCGGCCATACCATACAATTTGCCAGTTGCCACAGAATCAAGACATTGAAGATGTTATTCTGCACTTTTCTTGCTTCTTTTATTTTTGTGGAAGTCAGTTGTTTGGACATTCTGTCTTTCTTTTGATGGTAATGCATCCTTTCCTCCTGTTTATGGTTGTTTCCATAATGTTATGTATGCATCTGATGTTCAGTAGTTTTGGTCTGATGTGTCTAGATGTAGATTTTCTGCTTTGCTTTGTTGGTTTACTAAATCTGAGTTATAGGATTTTTTTTTATTATTATATAAATATGGAATGCTTCACGAATTTGCGTGTCATCCTTGCGCAGGGGCCATGCTAATCTTCTCTGTATCGTTCCAATTTTAGTATATGTGCTGCCGAAGTGAGCACGTTATAGGATATTTAATCAGTTCTGAAAATTCCCCACTCAGCTCTTTGGAAATTGCTTCTCCTATTTCAATATAATATTTCAAAAACTATGTAGAGGCATATGTTAGGCCTCACTCTGTCTTCCATATTTAATAAACTCTCCTTCATACTTTCTTTCACTTTGTGTCTTTGCTTCATTTTTCAGTTATTTTAATATTTTGAGACACGATCTCACTCTGTCACCCATGCTGGAGTGCAGTGGTGTGATCACAGCTCACTGCAGCCTCAACTCCCTGGGCTCCAGCAATCCTCCCACCTTATCTACCTTCCCAGGTAGCTGGGACCACAGGTGTGTGCCACCACATCTGGCTAATTTTTGTCTTTTTGGTAGAGGCAGGATTTCACCATGTTTCCCAGGCTGGTCTTGAATGCCTAAGCTCAAGCTTTCCACCTGCATCAGCCTCCCAAAGTGCTGGGATTACAGGTGTGAGCCACCACACCTGGCCCTGTTATTTTTTTTACTGTGAATTCCAACTCGAGAATTATCTCTTCAGTGTATCTAATATGTCCTTTCTGATAACAGACACACATACCTGTGACTGTATACATATACATATGTATGTATGTGTGTGTGTATATATAGATATATATTTTATACATATTTCCAAGAAGAAGTTTTCAGTTTGATTAATCTTTAATAGTTTCTTATGCTTCTATACATTTCTATTTTTTAATCCATTTAATAATTAAACATGAATGTAGAGTCCTGTGATTCTAGCATCTAGAGTCTCTCCATGTCTCATGCTAGTATTAGCTGGGAAGGCTTACAGCAAATAAAACAATTATTTCAGATAATCTAGATGTCAGTAGCATATACTTTCTTGACTGGTCAATATATACTGAAATTAAAATTTATACATAAAACCTGTTTTTACTGAGAGAATTTGATATAAAACCTTAATTTTTATTGAGCAAATGGGGCACTGTACAATTATAGAAAACTTGGAGATTAATTCTCTGGCAATATTAAAAAAAAATAGGCTTATAGAGGCATGCCGTCTATGTGGTTAATATGAGTGGGACAACTTCCTTCACATTCTTTTCATGTCAATAAAAGAGAAACACTTACTATTAAGCAAGGCTCTGTTTTTTACAGGAATCGCTGACACTGGAGGATGTAACTGTGGAGTTCACCTGGGAGGAGTGGCAGCTCCTGGACCCTTTTCAGAAGGATTTGTACCGGGATGTGATGTTAGAGATCTACAGCAACCTGGTATCAATGGGTAAGGACAGATGCCCTGGGTCACCTGGAAGGTGCCCAGTCTGTGGCCTTTGCTTTCTCAGCTGGTTACCCTTGGAAGTCACTGCAGTGCTCTGAATAGCAGATGTTTAGTGCATCCTCTGGCTTCTGATAAAAGGGTGTATTCCTCATTGTCCAAGAGGGATTGGTTTCACAACTTTCCATAGATTTGAAATCCACAGATGCTCGTCTCATATAAATGGCATCGTATTTGCATATAACCCACACACACCTCCTCCCGAATTCTTTAAATCATCTCTAGGTTATGCCTGATACTTAATACAATGTAAATGCCATGTAAATAGTTGTTATACTCTATGTTTTGTTTTTTATTATTATTATTTTCTTTAGAGACAGGGTCTGGCTCTGTCACCCAGGATGGAATGTAGTGGTGCCTTCATTGGCTTGCTGCAGCCTTGAATTGGATTCAAGTGATCCTCCTGCCTCAGCCTTTTGAGGAGCTATGCCTACAGGTGCAAACCACCATGCTTGGCTAGTTTTTTTTTTTTTTTTGGTAGAGATGGAGTCTGTGTTGCCCAGGCAGGTCTCCAACTCCCAGCTTCAAGTATTGGTTTCATGTCAGCCTCCCATAGTGCTGGAATTATAGGCAAGAGCCACTGCACTTTGTATTTTTTGTTACTGTATTGTTATTTTTTATTGTTGTTTTAAAAAATATTTTCAATCCATCGTTGGTTGAATCCCTGGATGTGAAATTTTCAGATATTAAAGTCTGACTGTAATCTGCCCTTTCCTGAGAGAAAAGCCTCTACTTTGCAGATGTGAAAACTACCTAGTTACCTAAATGTAACATTCTATCATATTACATGTCCCAGCCCAATCCGTTGTGTCTAAGTCTTCTATCATTTCTCATAAACAGGTTTTCAAGTCAGCAAACCAGATGCACTCTCCAAGTTGGAACAAGGAGAAAAACCATGGACAATAGAAGATGAAAGGCACAGTCAAATCTGTCCAGGTACGTGAGAACCAGCAAGATGCATAAGTCATATTATAGTCAGTAAGAGAAGGCTGTGTGGATGTCTGAGGACACAGAAGCAGTGACTACATTAAGAATAGGAATCGTAGGCCGGGCGTGGTGGCTCACGCCTGTAATCCAAGCACTTTGGAGGCCAAGGTGGGCGGATCACCTGAGGCTGGGAGTTCAAGACCAGCCTGACCAACATGGTGAGACCCCGTCTTAAAAAAAAAAAAAAAAAAAAAAAAGAATAGGAATCGTTTCCCTCCACCCAAAACCCTTCCCATCTTAAGGTTATATTCTCATTTAGTACCATACATATGTCCTGTCTGTGCTGGTGTTATATTGAATGTCCTCTACCTATGGAGTTCTCTTCTTAAAAGTCTCTACAATTTTGTTGAGTGTTTACCTAGAAAAGACTGTTTTGTATCTTACATCAGTTCTAGTCCAAACCAGGTCATAACTTATGTCTGCCTCAGAGTACATCCTCTGCACATTTGATTTCTGCTTTTCCTTTAGCTCATCTTAGACAGTAGCATTGTATTCATTTTCCTAATGTGTTCTTCCCATTATAGATTTATTTTTTTAACAGCTTGGATATTTTGTATACCATACAATTTGCCAATTTAAAGTTTATTTTTCAGTGCTTTGTAGTATGTGAACAGTTATGTGACCATCACCGTAGTAAATTTTGGATTTCACTGAATTACTTATAAAAAAAATTTCCTTCCAAGCGCTTTTATCAGGTGTATTATCTTGTTAATCGTGCAGGCTGTGGGGAGCGGGGTTGAGGAGGAAGATAGCTAGAGGAAGAGCATGTGTCTGCAGCATTCAATAGCACACATGGTTCTCCTAAGAAATGTTAACTGAGGACACTGATATTTTACCATCCGTTGTCTAACCAGGTGCTTTAGCAACAGAAGTACAGAAGATAAGGCACCGTAAGGTCTGACCACACACAATGCATTAAGGGGCTTTTATCTCCTGAGCATTGTGGACACAGCAATCGGAATTGCTCCATGTTCTGAGAACATGGCAGAGCCTGTGGCGTTCCGATGTCTCTGCCCTGCAAGGCTTTCTGGCCTTACCAGCACCCATCTGCGAAGACCCTCCCAAATCTTATGAGCAGAGGTTGCATTACTTCCCAGTCTTTTGCATAAGCTCCCTTTATGAGATCCTCACACAAACACTGTGTTGGGAAGAGCTGTGGGACCAAAGCAGTTTTTTCGCTGCTCTGCAACCACACCGCAGCGTTCCGCGGTTACAGGGCGCTCTCAGATGGTCTTTACCATAGGTCTCCTGTTTCCGCTTGATCTCTGCTTTTATTTTACTGCACCATAGTTTGGATATGATCCGTGGCACAAATCTCAGTGTATAAAAAGCAAAGTAAGTTTGTAATCATTTTACTATAAGTAACACAGGTCGGGCCCTGGCCATCTCTTCCCACATGGCAGGATAGTCAGAATTGCAGCAAGATGTGCACAAGGCATATCTAGATTTTAAATTAAGAAGGTGTTGACATGAATAAAGAATGAAGGCACAACATAGGAATTGTGCAAGGCCATGGGCTTGACTATCAAAAGATTGGCTTCAGGTTGGCCAAGTACAGGTCAGTGATAGAAGCTATTTGTTGGAGAAATCTTGGAGCAGAAACATGGTAATATTCATGGTAATGTAAACTTTCTTTAATCAAGATGACTTTTGATTTTATTTTTATTTATTTATTTTTTGAGATGGAGTCTCACTCTGTTACCAGCCTGGAGTGCAGTTGTGCAATCTCGGGTCACTGCAGCCTCCACCAGCTGGGTTCAAGTAATTCTCTGCCTCAGCCTCCCTCGTAGCTGGGATTACAGGCACCTGCCACCACGCCCAGCTGATTTTCGCATTAGTAGAGAGGGGTTTCACCATCTTGGCCAGGCTGGTCTTGAACTCCTGACTTCATAATCTACCCAATGTGGCCTCCCAAAGTGCTGGGATTGCAGGTGTGAGCTACTGGTGCCTGGCTGACTTTTGATTTTGTATATGAGTAATTGAGGTAGCATGGTTGAGGGTTGGGGGATTTTATATTTTTTTCTTTTCACAAGATATCTTGATAGTCTGACCTTTCACCTGGATGACAGCAGTGTCGCAGCAATAAGGAACAGCTAAATGTCTTAAGAAAAACTGAAGGTGAAGCTGGCACAACCTTTATCTAGAAGGAATAAATTTATCATTTAGTACAACTTAACGGATGCTGAGACATAAATGTAGCATTACTGAAGTAGATGCTATTGGTGGCAGATGAAGAAACAGTATATCAGGGATATTGAAATGGGAAAAATTGGATATGACTTTTTTTTTGAGACAGGGTCTCACTTTGTTGCTCAGGCTACAGGGCAGTGGCACAATTTCGGCTGACTGCAGCCTTGACCTCCTGGGCTCAAGTGATCTTCCCACCTCAGCCTCCCAAGTAACTGGGACTACAAGCGCATATCACCATGCCAGGCTAATTTTTGTATTTTTTGTAAGGATGGTGTTTCACCATGTTGCCCAGTCTGGTCTGGAACTCCAGAGCTCAAGTGATCTGCCCACCTCAGCTTCCTAAAGTGCTGGGTTTACAGGCGTGAGCCAACGTGCTTGGCCTTGATATGACTTTTCTACTGCATGCAGAACATGATTGAAGAAGGTGACAGTTTTCATATCCCATGCAGCAGCACATTTGCTTCTGAAGGAAACTACATGGTACACTGGCCAGTGTACCATGCAAAATTCCTATCATTTTCCTGTTTCATAATTAATGGAACATATGATGACATGACACAGCTAAACGAAAGGGTGGAGGGTTGACTGTAGGAGTTGTTCACTAAATATGATGGACGTTTTTGGAAAGTTAGATAGTAGTCTACAGATTGAATAGGGGCAAATTTAGTAACAGCATTACCACACAAGAGTCTATCTCAGTTCACTTAAGTTCAACAGTTGGGGATTTCCAGTTCTTACTTGCCAGGCAACAAGTATGTAAATGTATTATTCTGTACATCTCAGTCAGCATATTTCCCTGATCTTTGTAGTCACAGTTTGGTTCCTCTAAGAGGGCTTAAATAATCCCAAAACTGTAGGGCCACAGCCCTACAGGGTTGTGGGGTGTCCCCTATTGCTGTGTTGAGTTGTAGGATCCAAGAAACAAAGAGACAGGACACAGGACTGGAAAAGAGCAGCTGGTCTTGAGGGGCCACGCCACCTATGAACGGAGATAGGCGAGGCCCCGAATGTCCAGAAGTGTATTTATGAGGTACAAGACAGGGGGAAGGGTTATAAGTGAGGTCATCTATAGGCTTAATGATAAGGCATACATAATCACGTGAGTAGCAAGCAAGGGGGCCACTCCATTAGGTCACCTAGTCAGAGAGGTGGGCCATGCATAGTAGGGGGCTGTGCTGTGTGTAGTAGTAGAGGGTCGTATATAAAAAAGGGGGTCCACCCCCATTAGGTCACTGAGGCAAGGAGGCAAGCTGTGTGCAACAAGTGCCGTGTGCAACACTCCTTATCTGGGGGCTGGAGACTTCAAAGGATTCCTACAGAAGGATGCTGTAAACCAATGCAGGGGGAGCTGACAGAGTGTGCTCTTCTCTAAGATAATTTATAGGAGGATGATTTCAGCCAGCCCCGTAGAGAGAAAAAGCTGACAGGGTGTACAGCTGCCATGGCGCGATTACACCAGAGGGGTTCTTCTCCCTCAATTGTTCACAAGATCTCAGGCTGAAGGCCTGCTTTCCACAAGAACTCGATGCAAGGTACTGCAACTCCTTTTCAGGAGGAATAACTCTTGCTGCAAGCCAGCCATGTAGTGGGTGCCGAGTGCTGCCGTCTAAGCCCTGACCTGCCGTATAGCATATACCCTTTCAGGCAGGGGCGCTACTGCCTGGGTCATTGGTTCTTGTCCTGGTCTGGCTGTTTTTCCCATGTACTTGCTTCTGCTTTGTGACTGCTCTAGGCATTCCTCCTACTACAAACTACTATACGGTTATATAGAAGGATTGTATGAATCAGCACTAAATGTGTCTGTACAGTTTCAACTACAATTCGTTATATGATTATATACAAAGATTGTATGGACCTAAGTATGATTATATATATATATGTATATATATATAAGCTAGATATAAGATAATATGGAGCTAAATATGATTATGTAAGCTAGATATAAGATTATATGAAACTAAGTATGATTATATATATAAGCTAGATATAAGTAAGCAGTAAGTTATACTTCAAGCACCAATTGTGCCTGGGGTCTACACAGCTCTCCTTCCTCGGTGCCTATGTGGGGGGTTACCCACACAAAACTACATGTTGGAATGTCTAAAACCTTGGTTCTGTACCTACATGTTTCATTCTACACGTCTTTTCAACATGGTATTCTGGCCCAGTGCTCACACCTATAGTTCCAGCACTTTGGGAAGCCAAAGTGGGCAGATCACTTGAGCCCGAGAGTTCAAGACCAGCTTGGGCAACATGGCAAGACCCCATCTATTAAAAAAAATACAAAAAATCAGTCAGGCGTGGTAGCATGCTTCTGTAGTCCCAGCTACTCAGGAGGCTGAGGTGGGAGAATCGCTTGACCCTGGGAGGTGGAGGTTGCAGTGAGGCAAGATTGTGCCACTGCATGCCAGCCTGGGTGACAGTGAGAATCTGTCTCAAAAAAAAAAAAAAAGCAATTCAGTCCTTTTTTCTCAAATAATATGTATGTACTGATTATTTCCACACTGCCTTCTCCATTTATACCTCCAGCCAGATTGCTGATGTCTGTGTTACGTATTTGATAACCATTTCAAAGTGGCTGAAGCCATGTGGTTAGTAATCTTCGAGTCCTCACTTTCCTTAACCACTCTCCCCACTGAATTAATCATTTAACCTTCTTTTCTTCATACAAATATATCCTGCCTTCCTCCACCTCTCACCATCTACACTGCTCCTTCAAACCACACTTAGTATCTCCAACTTCCTTTTCTTTCTTTTTTTTTTTTTTTTTGGTTTCTTCTTGTTTATTCAGTTTTTCATAACTAGAATTCAGCATCAGTGAGAATAAGGCATATTTTATAAATCTCAAATGCTAGCAGAGTGCCTTGTCCATAGGAGTCATTCAACAAATACTAGTGGAATGAATAAATACAACCCTCAGCATTTTGGATCAGTTGCCTTTTCCACCTTTGTGGTCTGGTGTCTCCCCAAATTTTATGGAATGGTATTCCCCCAAGCCCTGTTGTTTGCTTGTAATAATGACTTGCTTGAGGCTGGGCACGGTGGCTCACACCTGTAATCTCAGCACTTTGGGAGGCCAAGGCAGGTGGATTGCCTGAGGTCAGGAGTTCGCGACCAGCCTGGCCAACATGGGGAAACCTCATCTCTACTAAAAATACAAAAATTAGCCAGGCATGGCGATAGGCACCTGTAATTCCAGCTACTTGGGAAGTTGAGGCAGGATAATCACTTGAACCTGGGAGGTGGAGGTTGCAGTGACCTGAGATCACACCATTGCACTCCAGCCTGGGTGACAAGAGTAAGACTTTGTCTAAAATAATAATAATAATAATAATAATAATAATGACTTGCTTGTATTTTACTATGTCTGCATGTTTCGCAAGTTCCTATTTAGAAAGCTGTCAAATCTATACAGATTATCAACTGCTTAACCTTATTTGCACACAGACTGCTTTTACCTTTTGGTTTGTTTATTATGTTTTTACCAAAGTGTATACATGAAGTTGCTTTTATACTGTTATCATAGTGTTGTCATTAAAGAGCCATATTTAAAAACACCTGGCCAGGTGCAGTGGCTCATGCCTGTAATCCCAGCACTTTGAGAGGCTAAGGTGGGAGGATCACGTGGGAGGATCACCCGAGGTTAGGAGTTCAAGACCAGCCTGGCTAACATAGTGAAACCCTGTCTCTACTAAAGATACAAAAATTAGCTGGGCATGGATCCCAGCTACTCTGGAGGCTGAGGCAGGAGAATTGCTTGAACCCAGGAGGCAGAGGTTGCAGTGAGCTGAGATCATGCCACTGCACTCCAGCCTGGGTAAGAGAGTGAGACTCTGTGTCAAAAAAATAAAAATAAATAAATAATAAAATAAAATAAACACACCAAGGATTTTTTTTTTTTTTAATAAAACACTTGTATCCCCAATAAGCTATGAAAGGATTCATTGTTCTCCTCTTTCCCAGAAAACAACAAAGTTGATGAACATCTGCAGGATCACTTGGAAAATCAAAGGATGCTGAAGAGTGTGGAACACCACCATAAACATAATGCATTTGGAAACATTGCCTCTCAAACCAAAAGCCATTGTCTTTTCAGGGAAAATCATGATACATTTGAGTTATATATAAAAACTTTGAAATCAAATTTAAGTTTAGTCAACCAGAACAAAAGCTGTGAAATTAAGAACGCTAATAAATTTAATGGAGATGGGAAATCATTTCTTCATGGTAAGTATGAAGAACTTCATTCTGTAGCTAAATTCTCTGTAAGTACAAAATCCGATACCACCAAATCCCAAGTCAGTAAGCATCAAAGAACTCAAGAAATAGAGAAAACCCACATATGTGGTGAATGTGGGAAAGCGTTTGTCAAGAAGTCTCAGCTGACTGATCATGAGAGAGTTCATACTGGAGAAAAACCTTACGGATGTACTTTGTGTGCAAAAGTGTTCTCCAGAAAATCCAGGCTAAATGAACATCAAAGAATTCATAAAAGAGAGAAATCTTTTATATGCAGTGAATGTGGAAAAGTCTTCACCATGAAGAGTCGTCTGATTGAACATCAGCGAACTCATACTGGAGAGAAACCCTATGTATGCAATGAATGTGGAAAAGGCTTCCCGGGCAAGCGTAATCTCATTGTACATCAGCGAAATCATACTGGAGAGAAATCCTATGTATGTAGTGAATGTGGAAAAGGCTTCACTGGGAAGAGCATGCTTATCATACATCAACGAACTCATACAGGAGAGAAACCCTACATTTGTAGTGAATGTGGGAAAGGCTTTACCACAAAGCACTATGTCATCATACATCAGCGAAATCATACAGGAGAGAAACCGTATATATGCAGTGAATGTGGGAAAGGCTTCACCATGAAGAGCCGTATGATCGAACATCAACGAACTCATACAGGAGAGAAACCCTATGTATGCAACGAATGTGGAAAAGCCTTTCCCAGGAAGAGTAATCTCATTGTACATCAGAGAAATCATACAGTAGAGAAATCATATCTATGTAGTGAATGTGGAAAAGGTTTTACTGTGAAAAGCATGCTCATAATACATCAGCGAACTCATACTGGAGAGAAGCCCTACATATGCAGTGAATGTGGGAAAGGCTTCCCCTTGAAGAGTCGGCTGAGTGTACATCAGCGAACTCATACTGGAGAGAAACCTTACAGGTGCAGTGAATGTGGGAAAGGTTTCATTGTGAATAGTGGACTGATATTACATCAGCGAACTCATACTGGAGAGAAACCCTACATATGCAATGAATGTGGAAAAGGTTTTGCCTTTAAGAGCAATCTTGTTGTACACCAGCGAACTCATACTGGAGAGAAACCCTTTATGTGCAGTGAATGTGGAAAAGGCTTCACCATGAAACGCTATCTCATTGTACATCAGCAAATTCATACAGGAGAGAAGTCTTGTATATGTAGTGAATGTGGAAAAGGCTTTGCCATGGAAACTGAGCTTGCTTTACATAAGCAAGTTCATACTGGAGAAAAACCTTATGGATGCAATGAATGTGGTAAAGGCTTCACTGTAAAGAGCCGTCTAATTGTTCATCAACGAACTCATACAGGAGAGAAACCCTTTGTATGTAGTGAATGTAGAAAAGCCTTCTCCTCAAAGAGAAATCTCATTGTACATCAGCGAACTCATAATGGAAACAAACCCTAACAATGCCATGGACATGGTCATGCCTTTGGGAAGAAAATATGTCTTATACAACATCAGAGATTTCACAGTATAGATTTTCTTTATGTGTACTGAGTATGAAAAATCATATTTCAAAATCCAGTGTTATCCACTAGGATGAATGCTATCAATGTTAGAAAGCCTTCAACATGAATTGAGGCTCTAAATTCTTTGATGTATCAATGCATATAAAATAACTCATCTGAGAGAGATTCTGTGGATTGGGGGTAACCTTTCATTTGTCAATCTTCATTAAAATTATAAAAACGTGCACATGAGAAATGTATAAGGTAAATAGTCCTTTTGCAGAGAATCTGAACTGATTACATACAAGCAAACTCATGCAGAGGGAAAACCATGTTAGTAACGTGAACAGATTAAACATCAGTGTGTTCCTAGCATACATATATGTAGGCAGTGTAGAGCAGCCTGTTGCCAGATTTTCACCCTTGGAAGATTATGCAGTTTGCAGGAGTGAATTTTAATGAATGCAGAGAATGCACTAGTGCCTTAAGTGATTAATTACCTCATATTGTGTGTCACAATAAATGTAGGAAATAAACTTGACATATCCAATGCAGAAAAGTTTTGACAATTTTCTAAGTAACTATGTCTTGAAAAGTATTTACTGTGATAAATCTTACAAAGGGGGAAGCTAGGAAAGCCTTCTATGGGAAGAAAGACCCTATGTCATCAGTAATCATAATAGATCATCAGTGAATTTACACATACTAGCAGCATTATCATGGGAAAGCCTTTGCCCAGAAATAAAACCTGAACAGTTGACAGATATATTTCATACTGGAGAAAAAAATTCAGATGGCAGTGAATACAGTAGGGTTTCAGTGATACATTCTGCCTCATCATCATCACTTCATGCAGAAATAAAACTTACGTGAAGAATAGAAAGGATCAGGAAATTCATGAAGTAAAAAAGCCTCATGAAAATGTTACATATGCCGGGCGCGGTGGCTCACGCCTGTAATCCCAGCACTTTGGGAGGCCGAGGCAGGTGGATCACGAGGTCAAGAGATCGAGACCATCCTGGTCAACGTGGTGAAACCCTGTCTCTACTAAAAATACAAAAATTAGCTGGGCATGGTGGCACGTGCCTGTAGTCCCAGCTACTCGGGAGGCTGAGGCAGGAGAATTGCTTG
>PVKV010026310.1:0-28207 GCA_004027835.1 Alouatta palliata | reverse complement strand
CAAGCAATTCTCCTGCCTCAGCCTCCCGAGTAGCTGGGACTACAGGCACATGCCACCATGCCCAGCTAATTTTTGTATTTTTAGTAGAGACGGGGTTTCACCATGTTGACCAGGATGGTCTCGATCTCTTGACCTCGTGATCCACCCGTCTCGGCCTCCCAAAGTGCTGGGATTACAGGCGTGAGCCACCGCGCCCGGCAGGACTACCGTTTAAAGGCTTAGGAATGAAAAGGGGAAGTTTACAGTCTTAAGAATTACATATGAAAAGGGCTACAGTTTACAGTCTTAGGAATGAATAGGGGAAGTTGACCTGATATGCCTGGGTCTCCCTCTTCACCACCTCAGCCTCCCAAGTAGCTGGACTGCAGACGTGTTCCACCATGCCTGGCTGATTTTACTTTTTATACAGATGGGGTCTCATTCTGTTGCCCAGGCTGGTCTTGAACTCCTGGACTCAAACCATCCTTCTGCCTTGGCCTGCTAAAGTGCTGGGATTATGAGTCACAGTGCCTGACCATTAAAAATAAAATGAAATAAAATGATAATGATGATGCTGAGACAAAATTGTTTAGCTTATGTTAAATGAAGGCACCAGCTCACAAAACTTACTTACAATGACTGGATATACAAGACCATGTGTATATATGAATCAGACTGGAGGAAGAGTACTTGGCAAACAAAAGCAGCTTATTTATTAGGATGATAGAATTGCCTTGCCCAGTGCCTGAAATCAAACACATGTTTAATAAATGTGATGAAAAAAGTGGGAAAATTTGATATGCCATGTTGTAACTTGTGAATACTGGTCTCTGTTAGCCAATCATTCAGAAACGATACCACCCCTTTTTGACATGATTTTGTGGCTTTACTTCTTTTTTTCCCCTTTACTTCATGCAATACTATTTCCAAAGAAATTGGTGTCATCAGAAAAGTTTGCAGAGTCCATGAACCTGGGGCTTAGTACAGAGAACTGGATAAAGGTCACTCATGCATTTGATATGTAAAGCCAGGAGAAGCATTTGCAGATAAGCAGGAGGCCTGCTGTTTATTCATTAGTTGGCTGACCATCCTTGGGAAAAACAACCCTTTAGGGGTTAGTCAACAGATCTGTGACTGGGTTTAGATAGCTACAATCCTTTAAGTACTTTAAATGTGAAAGGTCAAGATCAAAAACACTGGGTCAACGAAGACAGATGAGCCCTTCAAAGAGTTAGTATTTGAAAACTTTTATTTTCTCAAATGAGCACCAACACAGATTGGAAATATGACGGAACGATGTACTTTTTTCTAATACTGAATCACTATGTACAAATACAGGAAAAGGTGAAGACAAAGTATCCGAAAACAATTACCTTTGTTATAGAAGCAAAGTGACCTGAAAAATGCCACCAAAGAAGACGAAAACCCAAACCCCACGAATACGGTTTGTAAACACAAGCATAAATAGACAGATTCTGTACTGAAAGATGGTCTCTGCAGGTTGGGAAAAGGGAACCAACTCCCACTTTCACCGAAATGTTATACGAAAACATGGGCAGATAGAATTTGGTAACATGAGAATAGCTTTCATAGTTTCTTCTTGGCTTTACCTTTTACTGCCAGTAGATTTCATAACTATTTTCATTTTAAAAAATTAAATATCTCTTTCCTCTATCTATACAACTAGCATGTTTTCTCATTTGAGGCAGATTCCTTTAAAATATGTAAGTTGATTGTGTTCAAGATTTGATTTCTCAGCCTTTTACTGAACCTGAGGCAATCTGACCTTAAAAAAAAAAAAAAAAGCTGTTTACCACTAAGATATGTGTATTATTTTATTAATGTCTTTTAACCCAAACCAGTTAATGGTTAACATGATGTGGCTTCTAAAACAGCTGGAGCCCGGCGATATGTGATTAATACACTCTCGTCTCAGAAGCACAGATGAAGCTCTGCTCCATCTTCACAAACAACAGATTTCCTTTCCAGTCTGTAAAAGCTGAGCACACAAAGCAAGAAGAAGCAGCAAACCCGCAACAGCTCCATGCTCAGGAAAACAAAAAGTCCTCGTGGATTCTGCTGTTGGTCTACCCGGAAACAGAAACAACCAGAGAGAAAGAGAAGAAAAACTTCACGTGCCCGAGGTGTAAACTGTAGATATAGTGTCCCCACTCAAGAAGAAAACAGGAGGCACAATCGAAAGTGCTTTTTAGACACGCACTCACGCACACACACACACAATTAAAAACATGATTCTGATTTGTTGAAAATTCTTCCAACAGGAAGAATCGCTGTAAGTTGTTACTACTAAATTAACTTGGTTTCATTTATTTTCTTTTCTGGCCAATACTGGTGCAAGAAAATATTTCAGTTCTCAACCTGGTTAATGTACTGCAGAGTCTGTTCCACTGTGGAAAAAATGCAGGGAGGCATTGCTTTAAAGCCTTGATCCAGATGAAAGTGATAGAGACCTTAAAAAAAAAAAAAACCCCAAACGTGTATTGGTGATCACTGTTTCCCTTAAAATATACTTCAAGAAATGCAAAACCATAGAATTTAAAATGAAAATAAAAAGTGCTCTCAGGGGATCTGAGAAAACAGCACCAAATATATTATTTAAAAAATTAAATATTATTTACAAAAGTATATTTTACAAGCAACTGTTTCTTTTATATATATCCATTTGAAAATCTCTTTTATAAAGGGGTCACCTCTTTTGCACACACTGATCCACCAGTAAAAATGCACTCTAGCCTATCCTCGTGAACTCAGGAAAAACTCAGTCAGGTCCAGCTGACAACTTGTGGGTATCGAGTTTGGCTGTATTTGATTAACGTCAAATCAACCCATCGGCAGCCCGAGACTAATGTCCCAGGGCCCGAGGGGTCTGGGTCTACTCCAGGGTAGCCAAGGTCATATGACCTAGGGTGGCACGGGGGAGATGGAGCTAGTCTGCCCGCTGGACTTCAGTTCGAAACAAAGGCAGCTGCTGGCTGAGGTATAGAACTTCATGCCTTTTCCTTTCTCATGTCTGCTTACCCTGTCTCTACTCCCCACACCCCGCAACTCGCACCCAAGCTTTACCAACTCCAATTCCCCCAACCCACCTGGGGTCAATGAATGAGGTCTTTGGTTATGCTCTAAGTCAATAATTTGGTGAGGAAATTAAAGAATGAACTGACCGAAGCCATGAGTTAATTTAGCATCTCCATAGCTCAGCTGTGGCCTCTCCAATGCTGCTAAATGTTAGATAGACAAGCCATGACAGGAGCTAATGTTGTAAGAAGCACTTTTGGTTTCATTGACACAAAGGGAAAGCCTAATGAGTTTCATTTTCCCCTGTAGTTATGGAAAAATCAACACTCAGATCTCTCACAGCAAGTATGGCGCCTTGCACCCACTGGAGGCTCAATGGATAGTCACCGAAAAGAAAAAAAACAGAACCAGGGTCTGACTGGAGCCTGCTCTGATCCTTGCAACAGTCAAAGGCCTCAGCCCCAAGGAAGAACAGTGGCACATTGGTCTTCTCTGCCCCTTGGAAATTCGAGGGCACCCTATGTCCAGTTTATGTCACCACATTCCATTTTTCCTTTGAAAGACAAAAACACCTACCCATGTTTAACCCCCATTTTCTTCTTATGGAAAGCACTATCAGGACAATCCCTGAGCAAAGGGTCTAATGAAAATCCATAAAGGAAGAAAGACTATTTCCTTGAGGAAGGGAAGGGAGAGAAGAGGGGAAATCCATGGCTTCTGTGCCGGGAAGCCAGCTTAGGAATGTGAAAGTTGAAAAATGATTCATTGAGAACTTGGGCCTCTGAGCCAGAGCAACTGTTCTTCTGGGAGCAGAAATTAAATACTTCTTCTGAAACTCAGTCTACCTTGAACTAAAGTGGGGAGAACAACCTGATCTCCCAGGCTAAGAAAGCACTGGAAAGATCTGGAAAAGAGCCTTGGGGAGCAAGACTGGATTTCTAAGAATCCATTTGTCTTACAGGGGCTCTCCCGAGAATCCTGGCGCTATGCTGCTTTCTGTCAGTCCTGCCATCTGCCCCTGGCACGGCAAGCCCACACCCATCTTGGGTCTCCCATTCCACCATCAGCGCGTATACAAGAAAGGATTTCCGCCAAGGACGTGCTCCGAAGGGAAGCTGGTTCTGCTGCAGATGCGACTCTAAAAAGCTCCTGAGCTGTTCGCTGCTTTAATCTCAGTTCATCAACTTATGGATTTTCCCCATGAATTCATTCTTTTGTGAGACTTTCAGGGTGAATTTTCCGAGAGCGTCGGCCTACTTGGAGGAGATGCTGAGAATTACCTAACACACACACGTATCTTAGCAGTAATATTTTCGGTCTAAGAAATGAAATTCAGTTAAGTGAGTTTCAGTCATATACTGTGTACTGGCTGAATTGCTGCAGAACAGACTTCACAGTGTTGATTAAATGTAACAAACTCCTCTTTCTCTTATGGGCCTTACTTACAGGGATGTGTTCTCTTCACTTCCCTAACGGAAGGATGTTTGGATACGGGGAGGGGGTGCTGTTAGAATTCGGAACTCCTCCCTGCTGCTGGACCACACTGACAGATTTCTCTCCATGCAAGACATTCTAGCCTAAGTAATGCGATTAGGGGCATGAGGAATCTACCAGGCAGGTTATCACTAAGCTCAGAGCCTTGGGCATGTGCTGCCTACAGTCTACAGTAACAGGACTGCAGAAAAACACCTGAAACTCTATGAACAAGAAACTGTCGACCCCACGGAAGCCACTGTAAAACCGAAGAGGAAAGATGCACAGAGCCTAAACTGGTTCAAACCTAAACCCTTCCTGGGATGACCCCTACCCAGTCCCTCCCGCACTACACTCTTCTTACGAGGGGTCAGAAGGAAAGGCAGTCAGAATTGCTAACCGATCCTAATTTTTATTTCTCTGGCTCAACACCTGAGCCACTTCTTCAGGAGCTCCCAAGCCACAGCCACTTTGTGCCCTGCTCTCCTCAATTACCCACTTTACTCAGTTGCTGGTCAAAGCCTTTGGGATATTTGGATGTTAAGTCCCTTGCAAATGGCAGTCCCCTCACACCTTGCCTATGGTGGCTAAAGAGGCAAAGATGATGATCGCCCAGAGGCTGAGGCATAAGAGTCATTGCACCCACCTGGCCATTGCCCAAGTCACTCGCTGCTGCCAGGACACACCCCCACTCAGCCCAGGGGAACCAGGCCTTTGCCCCGCCAACTAGAATCAGGGCCGCATGTTGTGCTCACTTCCTAGCCTGGCACATTTGGTGTCAGGAACAGAAGCTTCTGGTCAGAGAGAACGCAGTCATGAGGTATTTTTTTTTTTCCTTTGTCCTTTTAGACAAGTCAATTATTTCAAGCCTAAGTTATTGGGTCTCCAGGAGCAGCATGATTTTGTTCCTACCTCCATCCTTCCACCCCTTCCCCCCGCCGGGACCCTTAGAGTTTCCCCTTTCCCTCTTCCTCACGCCCCCGTGCCACTGCTCTCCTGACCAGAGGCCATCAGGCAGCTCTCACATGGGCCCTGGGGCCCTCACCAAGGTGCGCTGCCGCCATGCGGTCAAGGATCTGTTCCGTTTGTTGTTTTGTTTTCAGCCAAAACTAGAACAGAGAGAGAAGCCAGGATCAACTCACAAACAGATACAAAGCAAAGAGACAGAGAGACAGCGATTTAGAGGCCGGTCACCAGCAAGATGGCGTCAGGGTGGGAGGATGCCCCGGATGGCAAGGCCCCTAAATGGATGGAACCAAGTGTCAGTCACTCTCTCACGCTTGGGAAGAATGTTCGGTTGAATGGCGTTCACGTGGACACTGGGTTGGGTAGATGTTGTCCAATCAGTCCCAGCCATTGTCCTTGATCATGTGTGCTAGTTCAATGATGTATTTGCCTTCTTTATATTTCTGGCTGCTTTCAAAAGCATGTTCCTAGGAAATACAGAGGAAGAAAAGAGATGCTGAATGACTGAAGACAAGAAATTGACTTTTTTTTTTTTTTTTTTTTTTTTTTTTTTTTGAGACGGAGTCTCACTCTGTCACCCAGGCTGGAGTCTCACTCTGTCACCCAGGCTGGAGTGCAATGATGCAATCTCAGCTCACTGCAACCTCCCCTTCCCAGGTTTGAGCACAGAGTCTCCTGCCTCAGCCTCCCAAGTAGCTGGGATTACAGGCACCTGCCATCGTGCCTGGCTAATTTTTGTATTTTTAGTAGAGATGGGTTTCACCATGTTGGCCAGGCGGGTCTCGAACTCCTGAGCTCAAGTGATCCACCCGCCTTGGCCTCCCAACGTGCTGGGATTACAGGTATGAACCACTGCGCCCGGTCAAGAAAATAACTTTTGTAGCAGAGCAGCAGGGGCAGATGACAGGTATCAGGGTCACCGCAGTCTGGTCCCAGCTTCACCCAGACTCCATGAGATGATTCCTGCCCCTCAAGCACTTCACGTCCCCCCTCACTTAGCTACAGAACTGAGGCAACACCAAGACTTTCTCAATATTACAACAGAATTTTCCAGGAGCTTCGCTCATTTAAGTCTTTGCAATGTTACCCTGTCTGTAAGGTCTTCCCCAACTACCCTACTTAAAATCCCAACTTCCACTCCAGCACTCCCATTCTTTCTTCTGCCCTGACCCCTGCTTCAGTTTTCCCCACTGTACTTCTCACTTCTGAACATACATTTTAATGTGCATTTCTACTTTGTGTATCCTCTGTCTCCCATGACTACAATATAAACTTCATGAAGCACAGAGACGTTCGTGTTTAGTTCACTGCTGTAGCCTTAGAAGACTGCCTGGCACATAACAGAATTTCAATACATCCCTGCTGAATGAATTGGTACATTTACATATATAAATTTATATATATATATAAATCTTAGCAGACCTTGGTTTCTGGTGCTAATGAAGTTTGCCCTGTGGATAGATCCATAAAGTTTCTGTGTCATTCCTGCTAGTTTCTAAGAACACAGGACAGCCTAGTTCTAATTTTAAATTGTACCTGTTAGACAGGGAGAGGAACAAAATACTGAGAGGCCAGACAGGTCTCCTTTTCAATCGGGGTTTCTTGCTGTTTCTATGTCAGATATGTGGAGACAGAAGCTGTATAAACTCCAGGCTGGAGAAACTGGCAGCCCCTAAGCCCCACCCAACTGCCAGGGCCACAGAGGGAAAACTTCATACTAACCACCTGGCAGATTCCTTTTCTAAACCCACAGCCCTGTGGGCTTTCCCAGCTAATCAACCCCACCGAAAGAAGCCCTGCATAGGCAGAGGATAAAGGGCACTTTTGTTTGTAGAGACAGACATGTAAGAACATCTTGGTGTATTCTCTGAAAAACACTGGTCATCTGTGTCTCAGCTCCATATGCACAAGCAATGGACATCAGCCTTTTCCCTGGAGCCCCCAGAATTAGTAAGGAACTGAGGCGCTCTGGGTCACAGTTGTATCAACTGTGTCTTCTATTCTAGAGCTCAGGGGCTTTCAGTTCCAGAATAAGAGCTCAGGCACACCATAGCAGCAATTTCCCTGACACCTCATTATTCCCTGTCTTGGCACACACACATGCGCACATGGGTATATCAACAGAGCCATGTATTTTGGGAATAAGATCTGTTGTTCCATAGTAATGGTAACGTGTTCGGGGGGCGGGGAGGAAGGAGGAGAAAGCAAAACTAAGAAAATGATTTCCTATTATGAAAAAAACATTCGGCTGGGCGTGGTGGCTCACACCTGTAAGCCTAACCCTTTGAGAGGCTGAGGCAGGAAGACTGTTTGAGGCCAGGAGTTTGAGACCAGCCTGGGCAACATGACAAAACTTTCTCTCTACAAAAAAAAAAAAAAAAAAAAATTGGCTGGGTGTGGTGGTATGCACCTGTGGACCCAGCTACTCATGAGGCTAAGGCAGGAGGATCATCTGGGCCCAGAAGGTTGAGGCCTCCGTGAGCCAGACTGTGCCACTGCACTCCAGCCTGGGCCCTGTCTCAAAAAATAAAAAATAAAATAAAGTAAAATAAAATAAGTCAGCGGTTCTGAGACACACAAGCACTTGGAAAACGTCAGAACTGGATTCCAGTGGCAAGTGTACTAGACCTGGTGTCAACAGAAACACCCAACTTATCCTGCCTCTACTGCTCCCCAGCACTGAAGCATCACTTACAGAACTGGGAGCCTCACGCCTGCTTCACAGAGGTAATAGGGAATGAAAGGAAAGTGGCCTGGGCCGGCACACAGGAGATAATGGATCCGTATTTGGGTCCTGGGTGCTTCCCTACTGTGCTGTGCACATCACAGTACTTGTCAGGCTGTTTTACCTGTTTTCACGTTGGTTTTCCTCCTCAGCTGGCATCCTGACTGTCCAACGCTTTGAGGGCAGGCACTGGATGTATTTAGTCAAAGGCTTTTGACAAACCTTTGTCGAAAGAATGAATCATTTTACCTGAACCTCAAGCACAGAGCAAAACCAACCAACTCAGGCTTGCCATGTATCTACAGTCCAACACATCTTCGGGGCAAGTGTTGTAAGACAGCCAAGAGGCTGGGAAATGGGCAGGGGCAGAACTTTTCTGTACCTGATCTTAGCCAAAACACCAAGAAGCGATGAAGGACATTTCTGGATAATCAAAATCAGAACAGTGTCCCCGACCCCAGATCACCCAGAGGGGGCCTGAGACTGTACAGAGGGAGCAGCATGGCCAAGTCCAGCTTCTCCCATAAGAACAACCAAGCCAACCATAGGAAGCTGTGGCTAACCCATCTTGGCACCATGTAACACACTGTCTAGGTTTTTTCTTTTTGAGACAGAGTCTCACTCTGTGGCCCAGGCTGGAGTGCAATGGCTCAATCTCAGCTCACCGCAACCTCTGCCTCCCGGGTTCAAGCGAATCTCCTGCCTCGGTCTCCTGAGTAGCTGGAATTACAGGCGACCACCACCACATCTGGCTAATTTTTGTATTTTTGGTAGAGACGGGGTTTCACTATATGTTGGCCAGGCTGGTCTCAAACTCCTGACCTTAGGTGATCTGCCCACCTTGGCCTCCCAAACTGCTGGGGTTACAGGCCTGAGCTACTGTGCTTTTGTTTGTAATCCAAATCCCACTTTTGTTTGTAATCCTGAACATCTCCAAGGGGATGGGGAAAATGGAATCTAAAGGCAGTGTCACTAGGCTCCAGGGCCGACTCCACCTGGGGCAGCTTTTTTTTTTTTTTTTTTTTAATGATTTGCACATTTTCAGACTATTTAAATGGAATCACAATTCTATGTCTGGCATCTATTGCTTGCATTATTTTATATGTATATATTTTTTCCAAAAGATGTTATTTTTAGAGCAGCATTAGGGTCACAGCAAAACTGAGCAGAAAGTAGAGATTTCCGGCAGGGCGCGGTGGCTCACGCCTGTAATCCCAGCACTTTGGGAGGCCGAGGCGGGTGGATCACGAGGTCAAGAGATCGAGACCATCCTGGTCAACATGGTGAAACCCCGTCTCTACTAAAAATACAAAAATTAGCTGGACATGGTGGCACATGCCTGTAGTCCCAGCTACTCGGGAGGCTGAGGCAGGAGAATTGCTTGAACCCGGGAGGCGGAGGTTGCGGTGAGCCGAGATCGCATCATTGCACTCCAGCCTGGGTAACAAGAGCGAAACTCCGTCTCAAAAAAAAAAAAGAAAGTAGAGATTTCCCACATACCCAATACGTACCTGCAGACTCCCCACTATCCAAATCCCACACCAGATTGGAACAATCGTAACAACGGATGAACCTACATTGACATACCATTATCACTCTGCGGCAGTTTTGATGACTCCTTCAGGCTCCTTCAGAAGCCAGAGGCAGGTTGTGAGCCGTATGACAGGATAGGGAATTTGAGACATTTTACATGGACTAAATTGCCTTCCCAGAGACAGGAAGACCAACTTTTCAATATCCTCACAATGATAGGGAGGGCAAGAATAGAAAGGATTGTGCAATGCCTAGATGTACACATACAGGCTGAAAAATATCCGCCAATAATAACAGTGACAACTTAAGTTAATTTTCACTGCACATATGCTATATGCACAGGGATGACCTAAGCGTTTTGCAGGCATCATCCTATTTAACACTCAAACTAACTCTGTGAGTATGAGGAAACTTAGCAGAGAAGCTAAGTAGCTTGTCCAAGGACACACAGACAAGTCAGTTATGGAGCCCAAGTTTGAACCTGCCTCTGGCCGCCTAGATGGTTCTTAACACTAGCTAGAGGGATTTTAGGGGCAGTGTCTGTGGTGACGTGGTGACCCCAATGCATGTCAGAACTATCAGTCCCCAATGCTGAAGCAGCAGACTCTGGCCCTTCCTTCCTCTCAGTCTGGCAAAGGACTGCTCACTTTTCCTAGGCCCCAAAGGGACCTTCACATTTTTTGCTGAGTTAAACAGTAAAAGAGTAATTGTCCATTTGGGAGAAGTCCAGCCATGACTCCGTCTGACAGTGGATGTTAATTAAGACAGTTTTTCATAACGCCTTGCTCAGGGTCTGTGACCTGGATGTCCCAGAAATATTTACTGGAGAATCAAAGTATAGTGGCTTAAGAGCATGGATTCTGGGCCAGCCATGGTGGCTCATGTCTATAATCCCAGCACTTCGGGAAGCTGAGGTGGGAAGACTTCTTGAGCTCAGGAGTTCGAGGCCAACCTGAGCAACATAGTGAGACCCTGTCTCTATTTATTAGAAAATAAATTTGTTTAATATTAAAAAAAAAAAAAAAGGGCATGGGCTCTGTGTCAGAATACTACATGGCCGCCTCCTCTGAGAATGAAAAATTTAAAAATAAAAAATAAATAACAGACTATTACATGGATTCCTATCCTAGTATGGCTATTTAATGACTAGATTACCTTGGACATGCTATTACCCTCAAGTCTCAGTATCCCTATCCATAAAATAGGTGTAGATAGCACCTAACCTCTAAGGCTGCTGATACATGCCTGCCATACAGTAAGCTGTCGAGAAATGTTATTCGCCATTACTATTATTATTTATTAAATCTAAAGTGGTGTGTGTCTCAGGGGTAGGTGTGAAGGGATGAATAGGAGGAGGGAAATATATCCACAAAAGGGGAAGAATGAGTGTGGTGGACAGGTGACTATCCTGGTCTAAGACAATTCCACAAGGCCATGGGAAGCAAGTAGAAGAAAGCATTCTTCTAGCATTAGGCTCTTGGCGATTCCCTTCCCAGCCCTCTACCATCCCGTCTCCTTTATACTTACATATTTCCAGCCCAGAGTGGTTTTGCAGTTTTCACAGTAAATGTCTGCGACTGCGTGTAGTCCTGTCAGCAACACTCGCTCTTCTGCAGGCCCACAGCCCACATTAACTCTATGTCAAGGTACAAAAAGAGAGCGTGGGTAGTTAGTGACAGGCACATCCGTCATTCAAGCTGAGCTCCCAGCAAAAATTAACTGGGCAAGGCTGCCCAAGGGGAGCCAACCCTGAGCTGAGCAGATCTAAACTAACCCTCACCAAAAGGTGGCCATGGTGGGGAAGTAACTCGACTGGAAGGAAATTCAGATCTGCAAGTCCTAGTGGAGCAGGGACACTAAAATAATCTTTATGGTTGAGAGTTTGCTTAACATTTTAATTCTTCTAACAAATACTTTAAATCTGTGACTTAAGGGGACAGGCCGACAGCCACACGGTGAAGTCCACAGCCGTGAGCACTGGTCCTCACAGCTTACTGAGGACAGCATGAAGCTGGAGAGGCCAAACATGACAGCACAGTCTGGTCCCGATACAGGAAGGAGTGACCCCTGGGGGCTGAATAGGCTCTGCTCCTTCACGGGGCGCCCAGCTCAAGCCACATGCACGAGATTTCCATTTTTACATTTATCAGGCTTATGTGGCCTTCACCTTGCTTTCCCAGGGAAGAGGTGGTAAACCTGGTGCCTGGGGGTGACTGAGCACCCTGTAAACTGTGCACCTGCACTAAGTGGGCCTTCCTTCTCTTTAGGTCCCACAATAGATTCTGGTGTCTTGTTCACCCCTATTCTCCCCAGTCACACATCTCAGATCTCACTTGAGCCCATGCTGAGGAATCTCCTCAGCTTCTTCCCTCTGGGACTATAGTCCTCTGATGTGCCCTCTGAGGGGAGTGTGGTGAACATAGTATTTTTAGCCAGAGTTGCTGCCAAAAAATGTTCCCCAAAGGTAACTGACTACCAAGTGTGGAGAGTAATGCTCTACAGAGTTTTACTGTGGCAGAGTGGGCAGGGTCCATTGTTTATCATCAAGGATTGCTTTTTCCCATCCCTCAAATCTGCATCCCACAAGGAATGTACCATTCAGAGACACTCACACTGAGTTAAAGAGGTATGCTCGTCCTTGACTTCCTTGGAACGACTGAAATGCAAGAAAACAGATTGATCGTTAGACGGAATCCATTTCACCCACCCGTCTGGGAAACCAACCCCAATCACAGCAAGCATGACCTTCCGGGACTGACACAGCAAAAGGGAGTACTGAGCCCATCAATGGTCCCGCTGGCAGATGGCGTGGGGGCGGAGGAGAAGGCAGAATAAACAGCCACAAAGCTCGATACAGCCCACATTGGACTGTTTTCACCAGCCCAGGCGACAAAATGAAAAAAAAAAAAAAAAAAAAAAAAAAAAAACCAATCCAAACCCACTATGTCATTAAAAAGTCTTCCCTCCTAACATTGCATGATAGAATTAATTCACCTGAGATCATTAATTCACATTGGCCTTTCCTGGTCCCACTTTGATTTCAGACATCTGTGCTGGCCGCAGCTTTCCCAGGCTGCCCCAGCCATGGAAACCACCAGGAGCACTTTTTGGTCTCTTGGTCCAGCCCTACCCAAGGCACCATACTTACCGCTTGTCATGCCTTCTAGAAGATCCAAAGTGCCATGACAGTTTACAATCCTCCTAAATGGGAGCATAGGAGCTCTCCTTCTGAGGTGTAAGAAACTCGATTTCTACATCACAAAAATGCTCGTGAAGCGGCAATCCTACTTTAACCTCTAGCTTACACACGAGCTTCTTTCTTCTGGCTGGAGGGCGGCAGGAAACAGGATAAACAGGAGCCAGAGCCTGCCATGCAGTCTGGCGTCTGCTTCCACTAACACCAGCCCTGTCCATGTTTCCCTTCTCTGGTTACACTGAGAAGTCTGCCTGACATAAGCCAGCCATGTTCTGCACTGCTGCCTGTCAGACCATGTGGTCTGACAATGGTATCCTGAATTTAACATCTTAGTTTGCTCTGAAAACCACTCTAAAAACAAACAAACAAACAAACAAAGGAGGTGAGTGGCTAACAGATGGCCAGGGGGTACACAGATCAGCGAGGGAAACAGTCATGTCTGTCAGATGCATGGACACAACAGTGCTGCCAGCCAGTGTGAAGGACAAAAATCTTTTTTTTTTTTTTTTTTTTGAGATGGAGTCACCCAGGTCAGAGGCCAATGGTACAATCTTGGCTCAATGCACCTCCGTCTCCCGAGTTCAAGAGATTCTTCTGCCTCCATCTCCTGAGTAGCTGAGTAGCCACAACGCCTGGCTAATTTTTGTATTTTTTTTAGTAGAGACGGGGTTTCTCTATGTTGGTCAGGCTGGTCTCGAACTCCTGACCTCGTGATCCACCCACCTCAGCCTCCCAAAATGCTGGGATTACAGGCGTAAGCCACCATGCCCGGCCTCCTTTTAGGGGTCTTGAAACATCCCTGGGGACTATAGCAGCTTCCAGGCTACAACTGAGCAGCTAAGTGTCAAAGCCTCAAAACCTGGACCCTGAAGTCCATGCTGAGTGTCTGGATAAGACAGTGTCCCAGTGACACAGGTCTAGAACTGGCCCCATTGTTTGTTCAATCTTGGGGCACAAACACCCCTCCAGGGCCCTGCGACTCCAGCCTCTTCTCTTGCTACTTCCCTATTACGTCCTTCACTCTAGTCAGGCCAAACCACACACAATTCTTGGAAGCTGCATTACACTCGCTTTGCCCATGAAGTTCCCTTTGATGGGGAGACTCTTCCACCTGACTCAACAAGCCTCAGTTCAGCTCCTCTCTTTCATTACGCTTTCCCTAACCTCCCCAGAAAAAGGCACCCAATAACATCCATGTTCTGGACTCTTCATATTCCCCACATTTCCTTTTTCTTTCTTTCCTTTTTTTCTCCCTTGGTCCCTCCCCGCCAGGGATAGAGACTTGCTCTGTCACCGAGGCTGGAGTGCAATAGTGTGACCATGACTCACTAAAGCCTCCACCTTCTGGGCTCAAGTGATCCTCCTTCCTGGGCCTCCCAAGTAACTGGGACCACAGTTACTGAGACTGAGTAACTGGGACCACAGGTGCATACCACCATAACCAGCCATTTTAAAAAAAAATTGTAGAGACAGGGTCTTGCCATGTTGCCTAGGCTGGTCCTGGAATTCTGGGCTCAAGCAATCCACCTATCTCAGCTTTCCAAAGTGCTGGGATTACAGGCGTGAGCCACCACACCCAGCCTGTTTTCCTCTGTCTTAGCACTAGCATCCTGGATTGAAATCATCTGT
Source organism: Alouatta palliata (assembly GCA_004027835.1). NCBI lineage: Eukaryota > Metazoa > Chordata > Mammalia > Primates > Atelidae > Alouatta > Alouatta palliata. The sequence goes on along the minus strand of PVKV010026310.1, from coordinate 13,670 downwards.
TTATTTATCTCACTCCCTTAGCAGACTGTGAGCTCCCTGAAGGCATGTGCCATGTCTTCAGTCTCTCTCTAGTCCCATCAGAGGACTACGGTCCCACAGGGAAGAAGCTGAGGTTATTCCCCAACACATAAGCATGTGCATCTGGCACACAGTAGCCATTTATTAAATATTCTGAGTAAACTAAATTGTCTCTAGTTTGTTTTCTATAAACAACTTTACTGAACTTTAAGTGACATAATAAACAGTATATATTTGAAGTGTGCTATTCGATGAGTTTTGGTATCTGTATATGCCTGTGAAACCATCACCACAATCAAGATTAAACTACCCATCCCACCTAAACGTCTCCTCATATCCTTCTGAATCCTCCCCTCCTCATCCCCTTCCCACTTATAGATTCATAGGTAATTACAGCTTTCTCTCACTATAATTTGTATTTTCTGGAATTTTTTTGCGACAAGGTCTTGCTCTGTCACTTAGGCTGGAGTACAGAGGCACAATCATGGCTCACTACAGCCTTGATCTCCTGGGCTCAAGTGATCCTTCTGCCTCAACCTCCTGAGTAGCTGGGACTATAAGTGCGCACGACCACGCCTGGCTAATTTTGGATTTTTTTGTAGAGACGGGATCTTGCCATGTTGCCCAGGCCGGTCTCGAACTCCTAAGCTCAAGTGATCCACCCAATCTGCCTGCCTCAGCCTCCCAAAGTGCTGGGATTACAGATGTGAGTCACCGCGTCCAGTCTAGAATTTTTTAAATAAATGAAATGTATTTTCACTTACAGTGTATACGTGTTTGTCTGACTTTTTTCACTCAGCACAATCCTTTTAGGATTCATTCATGTTGAACATATCAACAGTTTATTCCCTTTTCATTGCTGAGTAGTACTCCATTCGAGGGATATCACAGTTTATTTATTTTTGGTTTGATCTTAATAAGAGATTTGGACCAGCTGACCGAGTCCCCTTCTAGCTTCAAAATTATGTTCTCTTATGATTCCATGGTCCTAAGTTACAGGTTTTGCAATGTCATCCTCTAAGAAACATTTGCTAAGACCTTCAAGTTCAGAGCTTAGAGGAAGGTGGCTACTAGGAAACAAATCCCAGAAGAAAGCAGACAGGAAAGTAACATGAAGCAACAGAGCTTCCCCATTAATGACAGAGAAAGACCTTGAAGAATGTGTTCATTTATTTCTCACTCCTGGATCATTGACTCTCTGCCAGACACAGTTAGAAATGGAGGGAGACAGGCATCCCTGTGAGACTTACCAGGGCAGCCGTATCCCAACAAGGTACGCAACACAACCCTAGACAACCCTTTTCGCCAGGGCAGGGAGAAAAACACTAGCTTGTTTTATATGTTTTATCCTTAAAAATAAGTAAATAAACTATGGATTGCCACTAGGACCTTCCCTAGGCTAGTATGCGTCCTGTATATATAGGTTTCTGGAAGGAAGGGTGGGGACAAAGGTGTTCTTCCTCTGCCTTTGCTTTCAGCATATTTTGAATGCCGTTGTTTCTGTGAATATGGCTAATCTCATTTAAACACACACACACACACACACACACACACACACACACACACACACGACACTTAAATAGCAGGATCATTGCAATTTTTTGCCTATGAGATGGAGTACTACAAAGGGGTTCACTTACAGTAAAGTACCTGAAACCTGTGCTATAGCGAGAACTGGCTTTTGTCACTGTTTTCACCTTATATTATTTTTGTGGCTAAAAAATGATATGCTTGTACAAAAACTAATTTGAAACAGATGACATTTAGAAGAAAATCTTTGTGACCCCGTGTTAGAAGAGAGTTCCTTAGATACACCAGAAACACAAACTATAAAAGAGAAAAAAACTGACAAACTGAACTTCATGAGAATCAGTATACATTACAATGGTTAAATTTTTTTCTTTAACTGACAAAACCAAGTGCTGGCATGGATGTGTAGCAACTGGAACTCGCATACGTTGCAAAATGGTAGAGTAACTTTGGAAACGAGTCTGGCAATTTCATTTACCCAAGTGAAATGAAAGCCTATGTTCACACAAAAACCTGTACGAGAGTGTTTTTAACCACTTAATTCATAACCGCCCCATACTGGAAACAACCTAAATGTCTCAACTGGTGACTGGATAAATAGTCTGGTATATCCATATAATACTACTCTGTAATAAAGAGGAACAAACCATTGATATACAGACCAACATGGATAAAAGTGAAACACATTATGCTAAGAAGATCAGTGGCTGCCAGAGGTGAAGAATGTTTAACTATAAGAGTTAATAAGAGATGAAACTGTTCTGTTGTCTTGGAAACAGAAGAACAGTACTCTTAGGCCACATAACAAGAGTCTTACAATCACTATCAGACTATATGTAAGACTGTAAGACTAAGTAGACTGTAAGACCCCAAGGTTCTAAGACTATGTTAAAACTCATCACTATTCACCAAAGAATAAATTTTACTGCATGTAAATTTAAAAATAAAATTTTTAAAGTTCAACAAATTTGTAAAATAATAAGCCACCTCTAAAACCTATTCCTGCACACTCTATTCCTGTATCTGTACACTTAGGAATTATAAGTTATTCCCCAATCTATTTAAAACTATTCCAAACAAAGAGTTTCAGAGGGGTTTAAACCCTTGTTCATTTTCATACTTTTAAATTATGTTTTAAATTATATTTGTGGCTGGGCGCAGTGGCTCACACCTGTAATCCCAGCACTTTGGGAAGCCGAGGTGGGCGGATCACGTGGTCAGAAGTTTGAGACAAGCCTGACCAACATGATGAAACCTTGTCTCTACTATAAAAATACAAAAATTAGCCAGGTATGGTGGCGCACGCCTGTAATCTCAGCTACCCAGGAGACTGAGGCAGGAGAATTGCTTGAATCTAGGAGGCGGAGGTTGTGGTGAGCCGAGATCATGCCACTGCACTCAGCCTGGGCGACAGAACAAGACCCTGTCTCAAAATAAATAAAATAAAATAAAAATAATAAAATAAAATTCTATTTGTGAAGGATATTCCTGAAATATCATGAAAACACTTTTTAGTGCTAGGCGACGGCTCATGCCTATAATCCCAGCACTTTGGGAGGCCGACGCAGGAGGACCACTTGAGGTCAGCAGTTTGAGACCAGTCTGGTCAACACACAGTGAGACTTCATCTCCACAGAGAAAACCCAAACCAAACCCAAAAACCCCACTTTTCTTAATAGTTTTCAAGACCAAACCTCTCATTAGAATACATCTTTTGAATTACTGCATCAGAAAGTGATAAACCAATAATTTTTTAAAGAAGGGGTATATCCAATCACATATACCTTCAATAAAATTTAAAACAATTTTATAATTATTTTCTTTCGTCCATTTAAGTTTATAAATGTTCAATAAAAATTGTTTGCTTACAAGGTACATATTACATGGCAGCACACATATGTAATTTATCAATAAGTATATACATATTAGGAGTTTATGCTCAAACATTTTACTGATAGGGGTATATCATTTTAAAAGTATGGTGGCCAGCGTTCTGGCAGTTCCTGTCTGCTTCCAGGCTGGGCCTAAAAGTCACTTTCTCTGGTCTCACACAGATTAGAATTCCTAGAGAGAGTCGGGGTTGGGGAGGGCACGTAGCAGAGCAGAGAAATGCCAGCCAGGCCCCAAGGCACCTCCGAGGGCCAATGGCTTCCTCCAGGCCTGTTTTGAGAGAGTCTGCTGGCAGAGGCCCACATGTACAAAGGGTGCTGAACCCCATCGGGGCTGTCCTGGTGGTCATACCCACTCAGGTTCCCTTGAGGGGCAGTATCTATGAACCTCTGTTTCCTTGGCCTGGCACTCGGGACCAGCTGTGTTTTTTGAGGCAGAGCTCTGGAAGCCTTTTCCACCATGGGTCCCATTCTGGGGCCCCTGCCAAGTCAACGTTTATGATGAGAAAAACAGCCACTGAGAACAACAGGCATCTTGCAGATAGACACAGACAAGAATAGCCCCAGCTGAGTGGCTGGATCCTGTGGGGCCCAGCCCAGCCTGGCACAACCTGGCACGGCCTGGCACTCCCTGGAGTGAGGGTGGTACTGAAGGTGGGGAGACTGAAAGGAAGTTAAGGAAGCAATTAGAATAAAGCAAACAGAATTTCAGACCAGGAGATGCCAAACAGACTGTCAGACACATTTGTTTGCTGTCATTACTGCCAGGCAACAAGGCAGCTCTTTTCCATGTTGTGTATCAACCAAGGCTGGTGTGCAGGCCTCCAGGAAAGGGTTTTTGTTTTGTTTTTTTAAGCCACGCACAACTTTTCTTCTGTCTTTAAGTAAAGTAATAGCTCCAGGCCCAGCCCTTCCAGCCAGCTCAAAGGAACGGAAAGGGCTTTGAGTTTCCTGTTTAGTAGCCAAAACCACGGATTTTTGGTCCCTTTGAAAGCCTGGAAGGCAAAACTCCTTTTAAAAGTAGGAGAACCACTGAAAAATGAATACTCTGGATTGAGGGGGAAGGCAGCAACAGATCAAATGTGTGGGTTTCTTCCCCCTGGTGATAGACACAGGTTCCCACCTTGGAGTCCTATTCACTTGAACAGACTTCTCCCCGCATGAAGGGTCCAGCAGAGGAGGAGAGCCTCTCAAAGTCCAGCCCCCTTCTCTCTCTAGGAAGATCAAGCATTAGCACCGAGCATGGGCCTCAGGAGGTGCACAGTGAGATGGGAGAAGCAGAAGCCCACCTGCCTCACCAGCTGACGTCCAGGAACTAGGCGATCTCTTGTGTATCTGCACAGGGTAAGAGGATTTAGTCTTGGTATCAGAAGATCCAGGTTCAAGTCCTGGTTTTATACCTTCAACTAATTAGCTACTTGACCTTGAAAGACCTCTTTTTCACACATCTTTTTCATCTGTAACTAGAAACCATTCCCGTTTCCTAGGGTTGCTGAGAACACAAAGCGGGGTAAATGAAGCGCAGAATAAAAAGTCCCTACCTCTCCTCTTTGGCCTTTTCAGGAGCCTGGAGGAGAGAGATGAAAAGGTTGACTCTAACCCACTTGGTTCTTCAAACCTCTTTCTTTGGTGACTTTGGTCTCGCTCTTTCTCTATTATGCCAAAAGGCAAGGCTTCCCCAATTTGCAATTCTATGTCTCCATCAAAATGGAAGGATGGGATTGAAGCTCCCCATGACACTTTCCAGTTACAATTTTCTGTGAATCTACCTCTCTTAAAACGCCTGGCGCTAGCTTCCCCAATTTACCACTCACACACAGTCTTCAAAAAGTCGTATTGCCAGGGTACAAGTCCTGGTTTTGCCATATACTAGCTATGTTACTACCTTGAACAAGCTAATTAACCTCTCTTTTCTGGTCTGTAAAACAGGCACAATAAAACAGCACTCACTCGCACCAGATTTGTATAAGAGACAAGAAAGGGCTGGCCACAGTGGCTCACGCTTGTAATCCTAGCACCTGTGGGAGGCTGAGAGAGCAGATCACTTGAGGTCAGGAGTTCCAGACAAGCTTGGCTAACATGGTAAAACCTCGTCTCTACTAAAAATACAAAAACTAGCTGGGCATGGTGACGCATGCCTGTAATCCCAGCTACTTGGGAGGATGAGGCAGAAGAATTCCTTGAACCCAGGAGGCAAAGGTTGCAGCGAGTTGAGATCATGCCACTGCACTCCAGCCTAGGCGAGCAAGACTTCACCTCTCAAAAAAAAAAAAAAAAAAGTTAGATACTGTGTATCAACTGCTTCATAAACTTCAAGTCTTTATATACTTTGTTACTGTTAGAATGTTTCTACCATACCACTTTTAAAAAAACTCATTAGGCTGGGTGTGGTGGCTGAAGCTTGTAAACCCAGCACTTTGGGAGATTGAGGCAGGTGGATCACTTGAGGTCAGGAGTTTGAGACCAGCCTGGCCAACATGGCAAAACCCTGTCTCCACTAAAAATACAAAAATTAGCCAGGCATGGTGGCATATGCCTGCAATCCCAGCTACTTGGGAGGCTGAGGCAGGAAAATCACTTGAACCCAGAAGGTGGAGGTTGCAGTGAGCCAAAGTCACAACACTGTACTCCAGACTGGGTGACCCTGTCAAAAAAAACAGCCAAAACTTATTGATGTGCTGTGAGTTCACTCGGAAAGAAAACAAACAAAAAACATAAACTTGGTAGAAACATAAACTTGAGTTTTTAAAAATTGAGATATAAGTCACATTACCATCACCCTTTTAAAGTAGACAACTCAGTGGTTCAAGGTCACGCAACTATCACCACTATCTATTTCTAGAACATTTTCACACTCCAAAAAGAAATCACACACCATTAGCAGTCAGCCTCCATCTCCCTTGCCCCAGCCTCCTGGCAACCATAAATCTATTGCCTGTCTCTATGGATTTCCCAGTACATTTTAAGCCACTGTACATTTTAATTCCTTTAAAATGCCTTTAGGTGTCTCAGTGAGAAGGCATCAGAAGTGTTTAGGCAGAGATACAAAGGAGGATTAGTAAAACCTTTGCCCTTGGAGTGTTGGCTAAACCCCTCCAACTCAACAGATCTCCTACTCTGCAGGAAGTGTCAGATCAGTCCTTTTTCTGTTCTTTTCTCCAACCATGGTTAGGCCTGGCGAGGATTCCTATACTGGGTCAAAGTAAGCCATAGGCTCCATTCCAAAGAGTTGGAACCCAAGCAAAGTAGCCCCAGATCCTGTCTGAATTTCATCCTTGAGGACGCATATGGAGAAAGCGAGAGGGGTGACGATAAAGAACAAAGTTTGAAACTTCTGGAATTAGAACCCGAGTGCAACTTGAAGAAGCTGTGAACATTTAGCTAAGAGGAAAGACTGAAGGGAATTTCTTCCATCTTCTCTGCAATAAGAACAAGAGGAAATAGATGGAAATGAGAGAGGCTTGGGTTAATTATAAAGAAAGAACTTCCTGACTCTATTTGTTCCACATGAGGACACAGGTCACCAACAAAGACTAGGGAACAAAACCATTTGTATATGCTTATGATTTTAAAGACTGTCACACATTCTTGCTCTGCAGGAGAATAAAGAAAAATAAATAAAAAATAAAGACCGTCACATACCTGTGTAGGAACCTTTGAGATGGGGGTAAAAAGCTGAGGGGCAGAAGGATGACTTTCTTAAGGCCCCTCCTCCCATGATTTTGAACTGTGGTAGTCTCCTTTCACTCACATATTCCCTCAACAGATGGAGGGAGGGGCAGGGAAGCGACCGGCTCTAAAGGAGGAAATATCTGCTGTGTGGAGTCATAAAATTCCAAGGGCATGGGAACATTCATGATGCCTGGAACTGTAAAAACGAAAGGTGGTGAGGGGGCCCTGGTGCTGGGGTTTTATTGATGAAAAGGGGAGATTCAGCCAGGTGTGGTGGCTCACACCTGTAATGCCAGCACTGTGGGAGGCTGAGGTGAGTGGATCACCTGAGGACAGAAGCTCAAGACCTGCCTGGCCAACATGGTGAAACTATGTCTCTACCAAAAAATACAAAAAAATTAGCTGGGCGTGGTGATGTATGCCTGTAATCCCAGCTACTTGGGAGGCTGAGGCATGAGAATCATTTGAATCCGGGAGGTGGAGGTTGCAGTGAGCTGAGATTGCGCCATTGTACTCCAGCCTGGGTGGCAGAGTGAGACCTTGTCTCAAAAAAGAAAAAGAAAAAAAAAAAAAAGGAAGGGAGGGAGGGAGGGACGGAGGGATGGATTCTGGGGTTTAAGCCATTTAATGATCAGACTTTTCAAACTCACCTTCCTGTTGACCTACATGAATTGGGCCCTTTTAGAGTTCTTTAAGGTGTCTCAGCGACAAGTTATCAGAAGTAATTTAGGGGAACTAAGCCACTTTCAGGGACGGGCTAGTGAATGGGACAGAGAGAGATCCTATCAGACCTGTTCCTTCATCGTGTGATGTTGCCTGAGGTTGAGGGGAAAGGACACCGGCTTTGGAGCCTGGGAGGCCCTGGACCCAGCCCTCACTAGCTGGGTAACCTTGGGCCAGTCACTTCATCCTTCTGAGCCTCTGGGTTCTCTACAGTAGGAAGAAACATATTGCCAATTCAATAACGCCCTATTCCAGAGGAATGTGGTGAAGATTAAATGATGGTGTGTATAGGAAGTACAGAATGTGGCTCATAAAAAGCACTTAATAAATGTGCGTTTCCCTTCACACCAGCACAGGCTTTCAGGATTTAAAATGGGAGCTGCATAACTAGTCTGGAGGGGCCAGGCTGTTCAGTCAGAGCTCCCCAGACTCTTCCAAATCCCCCTACAGCTTAGACCCCATAAGCTCTTCTCCCATACCTCTTCCAGCTGTCCTAAGGACTTCAAATGGGGCTTGGGCAGTGTGGTTGTTCTCTGCTGAACCCAGAGCGGATAAACCTCTCTAGTCTGTGGCAAGGGGTTAGAATAGCAGGTGCCAAGGTAAATATGCAGCCAGTGGGAAAACAGATGCTGACAGCTCTCAGCATCCTGCAGAGAAGGAGTGAGGCATGGGAAGCATGCCTCATCCAGAAGGATGGAGAGGAGAGTGGGGGATGCCCACCCTCTACAGAAGAGAGCCCGACACGCCATCCTCACCAGGTCTGTTCAGAGAGGCTAGCTTCTGAGTCAGACACTGAGGGTGGTTCCAGGATGCAATGGCAGGCGGCCATTAAGAGCTGGGCCTTCTGCAGTTCAAATATAAGCCAGAACCTTTAAGAGGGCTAAAATATTGAAGCTCAGATTTCTCTCAAAGCCGTCGGGCCCTTGAAAACAATTGTTGGAGTTAAAAAGGATAATGCAAATTAATATGCCTCTGAAGAACAAATACCAATTTCCTGATTTATGTTTCAGTCTGCATTCCTGATCCCAAAGCCAGTTGGGCACTGGAAAATGAAAATCTTCTTATACTTCAAAGGTTGCCTATGAAGTCGGTGGGCAAAACCTATCGACCCCCAAAGTAAGATTTCCTTTGCAACCAATCTAGGCAAAAAGGCCCGAGAAAGCTACCCTCCAGGACGGAAGCCACATGCTACAGAGGGGATTGCTTTGAAAATATTTTCTTTCTTTTTTTTGAGATGGTGTATTGCTCTTGTCACCCAGGCTGGAGTGCAGTGATGCCATCTTGGCTCACTGCAACCTCCGCCTTCCAGGTTCACATGATTCTCCTGCCTCAGTCCCCCGGGGAGCTGGGATTAGAGGTGTCCACCACCACGCCCAGCTATTTTCTAATAAGCAATCACTACGCTTTCACATGTGAACTGATAAAACCTCAAAGACAGAGGAGGAAACTGAAGTCCAGAGCTGTTAAAGAAACTTCCCTAGTTTCACACAGCTTGTAAATTAAGAGTTTGTAGATGAGACTGAGGCTCATAAAAATGAGTTAGAAATTACAAAATAACAACAGTCATGGCTCACACTTACATGATGACTACCATGTGCCAGGAAGGATTCAAACAGTAACTCAGAGTAAAGAAACTTAATCCTCTCAACAACAACAAAAAAAAAACAATGAAAATCAGGTATATACAATCATTTTCCCCACTTTACAGATGAGAAAAAGCAGAGAGAGGCTAGGAAATATGCCTAAGGTCAAACAATCTGGCCAGCGAGGTGGCTCACGCCTGTAATCCCAGCACTCTGGGAGGCCGAGGTGGGTGGATCACCTGAGGTCAGGAGTTCCAGACCAGCCTGGCCAACATGGTGAAACCCCATCTCTACTAAAAATACAAAGATTAGACTGATGTGGTGGTGCGTGCCTATAGTCCCAGCTACTCAGGAGGCTGAGGCAGGAGAATAATCGCTTGAACCTGGGCGGCAGAGGTTGTGGTGAGCTGAGATCGCACCACTGCACTCCAGCGTGGGTGACAGACGGAGACTCTGTTTCAAAAAAAAAATAAATAAACAAAAAAATAAACCCACAATCAATAAATGACAGAGGTCCAGGCCGTCTGGCTCTGAAGTCTAGGGAAGAATTAAGATGGGGTCATGAAGGTGTCATCCAAATGACTTCCTAAAAAGAAGAAAGCCTGAACAGAATTAGACTAAAACTGACATGCATATAGGATGTCAGAATATGCAAAGCACTTTCACATGTGAACTGATAAAACCTCAAAGACAGAGGAGGAAACTGAAGTCTGGAGCTGTTAAAGAAACTTCCCCAGTTTCACACAGCTTGTAAATCAAGGTCAGAACTTTAAACCTACAGTTTTTGACCCTAAGTCCTAAGATTTTTCTAGAGGGTATTTACTGGGAAAAACTGTCTCTCTGATGAAGGAGGATGGATCAATCTGTCAGAACTTATGAAATCTCTTAGGCTATTCAAATTTCTCTGCTCTGATTCCATATTTACTTAGCAATGGCCTAAATTTAATTATCTTGCTCAAGTGGGTTTACCTTCAACAAAGACAACATATAGTCCAAGCTTTCAGGATTATCTGCTCCACTATAAATTAATGAATTAGAATTGTGGCTTCCCAATTAACTTTCTGTGAGTTGTGTTACTGTGAATCACTTCACCAGAGCTTGGTCACTCTCGAGTGAATGGGCAATATTAAATTTGTAGAACTACAATGCTTAAGGCCAACTGAGGACCACTGAGGGAACATCCTCTGAGTCCCAGCCTAAAAACAGCTTTTTCATCTCAAGACTGAATGAATGATTCTAATTTAAAATCTCCTGGAAACAAACAATTAAGAGCTTAGAAACTCCTTAAAATCCCTTCTTTCTTTGGCACCTGGACCACATAACAAAGAACTAGCAAAGAATACTGAAGAATGCTTCAAGAGTTGTAAAGAGAAACATTTAAAAGTCATTACAGGCCACTGGAATCTCACGCAGTGGGCTGTAGTTTGGGTACAGCTGGAGGATCTCAAAGGAAAACACATATATATAACTTTATCCAGTTTTAAACGCACTCACAGACATAGGGATTTGAAAGACCCCCTCCCTGTCCCCAAAGGTCAACCACGCACCTGAAGCATGGCTCTCTCCCACAACTCTACCAAACCTCTCCTTGAATACTTTCAAGGACAGAGAACTCACTACCTTCTGAGGAAGACCATTCTACTGCCAATCAATCTGACAATACCAAAATTCCTTATGTGAGCTGAGCTCTGTCTCCTTAGAGCTTCCTGAATCCTCTATCTTTAGATCCTTGGCATTGTAATACTTGAGGTTATAGATTCAAAGCTCTTTATCTCTCCCACAACAGGTTTTCCTTCTATGGGAAGCTTGGTAGTTTAGTAGCTTGGTAGAAGGAAAGAATTATGTAGTTGGATAAACTGACTAGATTCGTTTCCCAGTTCTGGCACTTTCTCTGCCATGTACTCTTGCCGTGTACTTTCGGGTCAAAAGTTCTGTGAAATGGAGTAACAATATCCACTTTCTTCCTACTAGTCCCTTCATGTTTTCCCTATGTGGCCTGGTCTGACTACGTTCACTATTGTTTTCTATGCTTCTTTCTCATTTCATGCTAAAAAGTGTTCCCTAGACACTTCCCACACTTTCCTTCTAATGCTAATCAAAACACCAGGCCTTACTGAAACAATTAACTGGGCTTCAGGTTGCACGTACAAACCAAAGCACGTTGATGAACGTGTTTGTCCCTGCTGTGGTGGTTGTCCAGCATTAGGCTTTCCTCCGGTGAGCGCATGAGCATATACCCATCTTCAACCTCCGTATTCCAACCCTCTGGGACTGGATTTAGGAGTAGAGTTATGTGACACAGTATCAAGGAAGAGACAATGTTACTTAAAAGGGTCATGGCAGTAAGAATTATGGCGGGGGGGCCTGGAGCGGTGGCTCACACCTGTAATCCCAGCACTCTGGGAGGCTGAGGCAGGTGGATCAGGAGTTTGAGACCAGCCTGGCCAACATGGCGAAACCCCATCTCTACTAAAAAATACAAAAGGTAGCCAGGTATGGTGGTGGGTGCCTGGAATCGCAGCTACTCACAAGGCTGAAGCAGGAGAATCGCTTGAACCCGGGAGGCGGAAGCTGCAGCGAGTGGAGATTGTGCCATTGCACTCTAGCTTGGGCAACAGATCAAGACTGTCAAGAATTATGCCGGAGATTGAAGAACTCATAGCCAAAGAGTCTTATGAAAGAGACATGGGCATATAATTGTTAGAAAGATTTGAGCATAGGATGCTTGCCAAAATGCAAGTGCACACTCTGATGCTTCTCAGTATTCCCTCTAGAAATGGAATATAACTGGGTCAGAACAACCAGACTACCCACTCCACCCCTGCCAGGCAAGGCTAGACCATCTGCCTTCAACTAGGATGGTGTCCTTAGCCAGATCCCCGATACTCTGAACTAGGATTGCATCATCTGTGAAATGAGGGGATTGGGCAAGGTCTTTTACAAGGGTGAACATTCCGTGAGTCTGTATTCTCAAGAGAGTAGATGGTTCGCGTATTAAATGAACATTTCTGACTCAGACTTCTCTCATGTTTTCAAACTTCCTGTTTGTCTGCATAAAAAGCAAGTCTTTTCTGCTTATCAGATGACCTACCTCGTCTGATAATTCCTTATGACTTCCATCCCTAGACACAGAAACATAAATCCCTTCCACTTATTTGGGTGCCCAATCTTCTTTCTTGGCCAACACAAGTGCCTGTCTCACTGTGAAACATTAGGCACTGGAAAATCATCTTCAGGGCAAAAAAAAGTTTTGGGTCACACTGAAGCAATCTCTGATGGAAAAAAAATTAGGGGGAAACCCAAGTGTCCAATAAGAAAGGAATGGCTCAGAATGTGGTGATAGGGCTAAATGAAGAAATACGTATCTCCGTGATTATAAATCAACAAATATCTAATGAGCAGCCATGTCCAGAGCCTTGCTGGGCACCACGGAGAATATATAGCTAGTCCATCTAGCCACCTAGAAAACAGGACTAAAATACATTAAGTCTAAAGCAGTATAATTAACGGCAATAAATCGTGGCTGTTAAAGGAGTTCAGAGAAGACGGATGGGACAGGAGGAGAAGAGAGCACTGTAGGAGGGCTGGTCACAGCAGAGGGCTTTCATGAAGAGGAAGTAAGGTCGAAGAGGCTGTGAGGCCGTGAAATCCAGCAGAAGCCCTAGCGACCTCCCCCATCTATTGTGATTAAGCAGCTGGAAGTGCATCTGTTTTATTGCTAAGGGCTCCTCAGTGCAGTACAGCTATAAAGCCAACTCTTTCCTACAGAGAGTAACAACTCAAGGAGAAGTCAATGGTGGCCCCGAGATGTCTGCAACATATAATAATAAAAATACTGGAACCAACCCAAATGCCCATCTATGATAGACTGGACAGGGAAAATGTGGCACATATACACCATGAAATATTATGCAGCCATCAAAAACGATGAGTTCGTGTCCTTTGTAGGGACATGGATGAACCTGGAAACCATCATTCTCAGCAAACCGACACAAGAACAGAAAATCAAACACCGTATGTTCTCACTCATAGGTGGGTGTTGAACAATGAGAACACATGGACACAGGGAGGGGAGCATCTCACACTGGGGTCTGTCGGGGGGAAAATAGGGGAGGGACAGCGGGGGGTGGGGAGTTGGGGAGGGATAACATGGGGAGAAATGCCAGATATAGGTGATGGGGAGGAAGGCAGCACATCACACTGCCATGTGTGTACCTATGCCACAATCTTGCATGTTCTTCACATGTACCCCAAA
>PVKV010026309.1:0-28219 GCA_004027835.1 Alouatta palliata | reverse complement strand
GCAGCAACCTCGGGCTAAGAAGGGCATATTCATGGCCGGGCGTGGTGGCTCACGCCTGTAATCCCAGCACTTTGGGAGGCCGAGGCGGGTGGATCACGAGGTCAAGAGATCGAGACCATCCTGGTCAACATGGTGGAACCCCGTCTCTACTAAAAATACAAAAATTAGCCGGGCATGGTGGCACATGCCTGTAGTCCCAGCTACTCGGGAGGCTGAGGCAGGAGAATTGCTTGAACCCAGGAGGCGGAGGTTGCGGTGAGCCGAGGTCGCACCATTGCACTCCAGCCTGGGTAATAAGAGCGAAACTCCGTCTCAAAAAAAAAAAAAAAAAGAAGGGCATATTCTATTAGTTTCCATTGCCGATGTAAAAATTTGCCACAAACTCAGTGGCTTAAAAACATCACAGATTTGTTATCTTGCAGGTCTTGAGGTCAGAAGTCCCAAACTGGGTCTTATGGGCTAAAATCAAGATTTAGGAGGTGGAAGGATTGCTTGAAGTTACAGTGAGTTATGATTGTGCCACTGCACTGCAGCCTGGGTGAGAGAGCTATATCCAGTCTCTCTCTCCCTCTCTCTTTTTCTTTTCTTTCTTTTTTTTTTTTTTTAAGACAGGGTCTCACTCTGTCACCCAGGCTGGAGGGCAGTGGTGTGATGATAAATCACTGCAACGTTGACCTCCTAGGCTCAAGCAATCCTCTCACCTCAACCTCCTGAGTAGCTAAGACCACAGATGCATGCTACCATGCACGGCTAATTTTTCGTACATTTTGTAGAGACACAGTTTCACCATGTTGTCCAATCTGGTCTTGAACTCCTGAGCTCAAGTAACCTGTCCAACTGGGCCTTCCAAAGTGCTGGGATTAGAGGCGTAAGCAACTGCACTTGGTCTAAGACCCTCTTTCATTAAAAAAAAAAAAAAAAAAAAAATGTCAGCAGGTTGCATTATTCTGCAAGCTCTAAAGGAAAATCGGTTCCTTGCATTTTCCAGCTCCTAGAGGGCACCTGCATCCTTTGGCACATAGCCCTGTTCTAACAATGGCATCAATCCTCTGTTCCATCATCACAGCTTCGCTGACTCTGACTCTCCTGCTTCTCTCTTTCTCTTGTGATTTCCTTGCACCTACCTGGATACTCCAGAATAATCTTCCTGTCTCGCAATCCTTAACTCAATCACATATTTGCCTGGGGACTCTGAAAAGTTTTTTTGTTGTTTGTTTTGTTTTTTCTGAGACAAAGTTTGAGTCTCTGTCTGTAACCCAGGCTGAAGTGCAATGGCGTGATCTAGGCTCACTGCAACCTCTGCCTCCTAGGTTCAAGTGATCCTCTTGCCTCAGGAGTATCTGGGACCACAGGTGTGTGCCACCATGCTGGGCTATTTTTAGTAGAGACGGGGTTTCACCATGTTGGACGAGCTGGTCTCAGACTCCTGACCTCAGGTGATCCACTGGCTTTGGCCTCTCAGGGTATTAGGATTACAGGTGTGAGCCACTATGCCTGGCCTCTGCAAAGTCTTTTTATTTTTTGACTCAGGATCTCACTCTGTCACCCAGGGTGGAGTGCAGTGGTATGATCAGGTCTCACTGTGGCCTCAACCTCCCAGGCTCAAGTGCTACTCTCATCTCAGCCTCCCAAGTAGCTGGGACTACAGGCATGAGCCACCATACGTGGCTAATTTCTTGTATTTTTTGTAGAGACAATGTTTGACCATGTTGCCCAGGCTGGTCTTGAACTCCCGATCTCAAGCAACCCGGCCTACTGGGCCTTCCAAAGTGCTAGGATTACAGGCTTGAGCCACCACACCCGGCTACAAAGTCTTTGTGCCATATAAACTAACACAGTCACTGGTCCTGGGGATTAAGGTACAGGTGATATCAGGGATGAGGGTCTATATCACATGACCAGGCCAGTTGTTGTAACCAGCAGAGATGCTAGATGAAAGTGAGGGAATTCGGAATGGATTGTAGAGGAGAAGATGATGAATATCAGTTGTGGCTGAAGAATATCATTGCTGAAGAAGCTTCTTGTATTTTGTTCCACTAACCTTCCTTTTCTTCTAAAATTTCCCTGTAAGAAGAGGTCCACCAGAACCCCTGAGGGTTTCTCCCAAATGTAAGTGAAGAAGTGGATTGTATGGCTTCTGGCACCAAATTTAACTTCTTTACCTTGCTTTGGAAGGCAAAGGAAGTTAAATTTGGTGCCAGAAGCCATCGATTGACAGCATGGGCCCCAACTTACCAAGCATGATCTAGCTACTGCCTCCACTGAATGTCCAGCAAAAGAGACCAACATGGGGTCCCTGACTCGTCACTATTCCCCAGAGGACCAGGCAGAAAAGACTTAACATAGCAGGCCTGACTGCTATGCTTTGAAAGGTCTGCTTCCAAGCTTGGCCCTCTGCTGGCATCTGGGAACTTGGATTTCAGGAGAGTTCCCACCATTCTCAGACAGACAAAAATGGTATATTGTGCCTAAACTATCCGTATAAACCATATAGTTTATGCTGAATTCCTACTTTCCTTCAGGGAGTCTGGAATTTTGGCATGTGCCAGGAAGAAGCTTCCTGTGTGACCAGCCCTCAATAAAATCCCCGGGCACTGAGTGTCTTAACAAACCTCTCTGGTACACAACATTTCACATATATTGTCACAACAGCTTCCGGGGAGACTGAGTACATCCTATGTGACTCTACCCAGAGAGGATTGTTGGAAGCGT
Source organism: Alouatta palliata (assembly GCA_004027835.1). Lineage (NCBI taxonomy): Eukaryota > Metazoa > Chordata > Mammalia > Primates > Atelidae > Alouatta > Alouatta palliata. The sequence continues at coordinate 25,507 of PVKV010026309.1, read as the reverse complement.
GTGCTTTTTCCCCGGATTTTGTCCCATGAGCCTTTTCCCTTGGCTGATTGCTTTGTATCCTTAGCAGTAACAAGTCACAGCTGTGAGTGCAACTATATGCTGCATCCTGTGAATCCTCCTGGTGAATCACTGAACCTTAGCGTGGTCTTAGGAATCCTTCACACAGGAACCAAACAGCCATCCATTGCAGATTAATTACATTGGACTTTTTTCATCATGGGAGGGGCAGAGATCTATTCTTACTGGAACAAATACATATTCTGGATGTGGTTTTACCTTTGCTATCTGCAATCATTTTTGCAGTAGTATCATCCTTGAATTTACAGAATGCTTTATCGAGGTAATGCCATCATCCACAACATTGTGTCTGATCAAGGAACACATTTCATGGTAAAGGAATGGCAGCAGTGGGATCATGCCTATGGAATTATTTGGCCTTACCACGTATCTCATTGCCCAGAAGCAGCTGGCCTAATTGAAAGGAAAAATGGCTTACTAAAGACTCAGTTATACAGCCATTTAGGAGACAAAAATCGGAAAGGATCGGGTTCTGTTTCACAGGATACAGTACAGTATAGTCTTTGAATCGGAGACTATTATATGCTAAAATCTCCCCATAGCCTCAGTACATGGGTCTAGGGATCATGGAATAGAAGTGTAAGTGGCTCCTCTCACTACACAGTTTTTTTTAGCGTCATTTTGAACTCACAGATTTATAAGTATTTAATGTTATTTTACACTACTATTATTCATTTTGATCCTCATTTTGTCCCAGCTTTGGCCCCTTCAGGTTTGCTACTAAGTGCTTTTGGCATGTTCTTAATATTCTTTTGTAGCTTCCTTATTTTCTGGTGTGACAAGATGCCCAGACTCATTTTATACATTTCCTACCTCAGACTATGAATCAGCCATTTCACCAAAAAACCTTGGTTCTTTTTAGTGGGAAATAGTATTTAGGGACCATAGTCTGGGTATTGGTGGGCATGGGTGGGGCCTATAGCACTGGGATAGTCATTATCAAACCATATTTTAATGTTTTAATAAATGAAAGTGTGGGCTGGGCACCGGGACTCATGCCTGTAATCCCAACATTTTGGGAGGCTGAGGCGAGTGGATCACCTGAAGTCAGGAGTTCGAGACCAGCCTGGCCAACATGGTGAAACCTCATCTCTACTAAAAAATACAAAAATTAGCAGAATGTGGTGGCGGGCATCTGTAATCTCAGCTACTTGGGAGGCCAAGGCAAGAGAATCGCTTTAACCTGGGAGGCAGAGTTTACGGTGAGCTGAGATCGTGCAAATGCACTCCAGCCTGGGCAACAGCGGAAGACTCTGTCTCAAAAATAAAAAAGAAAAAAAAAAAAGAAAAAGATAGTGTTGTATTACCTCAACATTAAACCAATAATCAGTGGATCTGAATGGTCTGGAAACAGATTCTGTATAGATACAGATAGAGTTAAAATATGGATATGTAAATATAGATAAAGTACAGATAAAGATGGCAATTCAAATGTTTGGAGAGAGGAAGAAATGACATTGGAATAATAAACTGCTTACTCAGAAAAAAAATCGCAGCTAGGCACAATGGCTCACGCCTATAATCCCAGCACTTTGGGAGGCCGAGGCAGGTGGATCACCTGAGGTCAGGGGCTTGAGATCACCCTGGCCAACATGGTGGAATTCCATCTCTACTAAAAATACAAACATTAGCTGCGTGTGGTGGTGTGCACCTGTAGTCCTAGCTACTCAGGAGGCTGAGGCAGGAGAATTGCTAGAACCTGGGAGGCGGAGTTTGCAGTGAGTCGAGATAGTGCCACTGCACTCCAGCCCGGCCAACAGAGTGAGACTCCAACTCAAAAAAAAAAAAAAATCTCTATATGATACCATATATAAATAAGTTCTGGGCCAGGGCACAGTGGCTCATGCCTGTAGTCCCAGCACTTTGGGAGGCCAAGGTGGGTGGGTTGCTTGAGCCCAGGAGTTTGAGACCAGCCTGGCCAACATGGCAAAACCCTGTCTCTTCAAAAAATTAAGAAAAATTATCTGAGTGTGGTGGCGTGCACCTGTAGTTCCAGCTACTCAGTAGGCTAAGGTGGGAGAATCACTTGAGCCCAGGCTGGCTGTGGTGAGCCAAGATTGCACCACTGCACTCCAGCCTGGACGACAGAGCAAGACCCTATTTCAAAAATAAATAAATAAAAATTTTAAAAGTTCTGCTATATAAAAGCATAAACATAAAAAAAAACAAGATATAGGACAGTATTTTATAATTTGGGCTGGGGAAGACATAAATCCTTGAAGACACGAGGGAAAAAAATAGACTTGAGATTCCTGAAAATTGAAACTTCACGACAAAAGATAGCATAAAGAAGTTATTTTCTTTCAGCCTGTTAAGACTTGTTTATGCTATCTTTTGTTTCTTAAAAACAAATTATTTCTTTCCATAGTATAGAGGTATTCCTAAAAAATCGATAAGAAAAATTCTAACAATCCAACAGAAAATTGGAAAAGGATACAAAAAGGCAATTCACCAAAGGAATACAAGCGATCAATAAATTTTATGAAAACTAATATACTCAGAAGAACAGAAAAATGTAAATTAAATGGGAAGATTTTTGCCTGTCATTTGTCAATGTATCAGGTTTTGTGATTATTTAGTATTAATGAGGATCTGAGGAAGATAAATGTTCTTATAATTTTTTTAAAGACAGTGTCTCTATGTGGCTCAGGCTGGACTGCAGTGGCATGATCTCGGCTCACTGCAGCCTCAACCTCCCAGACTCAAGTGATCCTCCCACCTCAGCCTTTCAAATATCTGGGAGCACAGGTGTGTGCCACCATGCCCTGCTAATTTTTTTTTTTTTTTTTTTGAGACAGGTTCTCACTATGTTGCCAGAACTCCTGGGCTCAAGCAATCTCCTTCCTTTGGCGTCCCAAAGTGCTGGGATTATAGGCACGAGCAACCATGTCTGGCTCCGGAAACAATCTTAATGTCTGTTATTGGAAGTAAAGAAATGATTTTCTAGGCCAGATATGGTGTCTCGTGTCTGTATTTACAGCACTTTGGGGGGCTGAGGGGGGAGGATTGCTTAAGCCCATGAGTTCTAGACCAGCCTGGGCAACATAGATAGGGAGACCCCATCTCTACAAAAAATAATTACCTGGATGTAGTCTAGTGATGCTTTCTCTCCATCTTTCTATTTTTCTGTATTTTCCAAATTTTGTACAATGAACTAATATTTATTACATAATGGGAAAATTTTTACTAAAATGATGCTACTACTTTGACTTACTTATTTTGAGATGGAGGCTCGTTTTGTTGCCCATGCTGGAATGCAATGGCATAATCTTGGTTTACTGCAACCTCTGCCTCCTGGGTTCAAGAGATGCTCCTGCTTCAGCCACCCAAGTAGCTGGGATTACAGGCGCCCGCCACCATGCCCAGCTAATTTTGAATTTTTAGTAGACATGGAGTTTCGTCACATTGGCCAAGCTGGTCTCAAACTCCTGGCTTCAGATGATCCACCCGCCTCAGCCTCCCAAAGTGTTGGGATTACAGGTGTTAGCCACCACACCCAGTCAGGTGCTGCTTCTTTGAAAACGTTATGCTAACTGAAAGAAGCTGGTCACAAAAGACCACACACTATATGACTCTATCTGATTTGGGACCAGCAAACCCCCAAACTGGGGCTTAGTCCAGGCAGTTCTTGGCTTCACTCAGGAAAGAATTCAAAGGCAAGTGAAGGTGTTAGACAGTAACTTGTCTTGACGCAGTGGTGAGCAGCAGCACAGCTGCTGCTCCTTGCAAAACAGGGCTACCTTGTAGGCAATGTGCCCAGGGAAGCAGCTCAGAGGCAGGTCTGCAGTCATATTCATACTCACCTATTTTTTTTTTTTTTGAGACGGAGTCTTGCTCTGTCGTCCAGGCTGGAGTGCAATGGCTTGATCTCTGCTCACTGTAACCGCTGCCTCCCAGGTTCAGGTGATTCTCCTGCTTCAGCCCCGAGTAGCTGGGATTACAGGTGCCCGCTACCACACCCAGCTAATTTTTGTATTTTTAGTAGAGATGGAGTTTTACCATGTTGTCCAGGCTGGTCTGGAACTTCCGACCTCAGGTGATCCACCTGCCTTGTACTCCCAAAGTCCTGGGATTACAGGCATGAGCCACCGCTCCCAGCCTACACTCACTTTTAATTATATGCAAATTAAGGGGCAGATTATACAGAAATTTCTAGGAAAAGGGAGGTAACTTCCAGGTTGTTGCCACGGAGAGGGGTGGTAACTTCCAGGTTGTTGCCATAGCAATAGTAAACTGACAGGGCACACTGGTGGGTGTGTCTTATGGACAGCTGCGTCTAGCAGTCCCTGTTTGAGCTAGTCCTCAATTTGGTCCAGTGTTCGAGCCCCGCCTCCAAGTTGAGTCCCACCTCCTACCTGACATCTACATGAAATATCCAGTATAGACAAGCATAGACACAGAGAGTAGATTAGTGGTTGTTTAGGACTCTGGTGCTGGAAATGGTACAGCTGGGGGATGAGGAGTGTTGGGATGATAGCTAAAGGTACAGGAATTTCTTTTTGAGGTCATAAAAACGTTTTAAAATAGATTATGTTGATGGTTGCACAACTGCATATGTTAAAAACCACTGTAATATAGTTTGGATATTTTGTCCCCTCCAAATCTCATGTTGAAATGTAAACAAAATGTTGGAGGTAGGGCCTGGTGGGTTCCAGCCTCCCAAGGAGCTGGGACCACAGGTGTGTGCCACTATGTGCAGCTAATTTTTTAAAAACTATTTTGTAGAGATGAGATCTCACTATGCTGCCCCGGCTGGTGTCAAACCACTGGCCTCGAGTTTCAAGTGATCCTTTTGTCTCAACTTCCCAAAATGCTGGGATTACAGGCGTGAGCCACCGTGCCCAGCCTGGTATTTCTTTAAAGCAACGCAAAAGTGGACAAACATATGCTGAATTGTACATTTTAAATGGTTTAACTGTATGACATATCAAAGCTGTTACCAAAAAAAAATTTAGAAAATGATGCTAGTGATAATCATTTTACATAAACTAAAAGCCTTGTCCTCTGACCCACAGTCCTTACCACACTGGGCACACTGGGAACTCTTCCTGCTGGTGAATTTGCAGTGCTGTTGGGACACTCCTTCAAGCCCCTGTCCATCTGGCTAGATGCTGTTGTTGATGACCAGCAATCCCCAGGAGCTCTGTGTCCTTTAGGGAATCACTTAAGTATTCTTCTGTAAAAATCAGGCCATTTCAAGGAGTCATGATCACTTAAAATGAACTAGCCAGAGAGCCATTATCAACAGTCTCTAGCCAACTATAAGGATTAAGGTTGGCTTCTTGACAATTTAGTGATTATAATAAGAATGATACTAAGGATAAAACAGGGCTGGGAGCAGCGTCTCATGCCTGTAATCCTAGCACTTTGGGCCACCTGAGGCCAGGAGTTCAAGATCAGCCTGGCCAACATGGTGAAACCCCATTTCTACTAAAAATATAAAAAATTAGCCGGGCGTGGTGGCAGGCGCCTGTAATCCCAGCTACTTGGGAGGTTGAGGCAGGAGAATCACTTGAACCAGGGAGGTGGAGGTTGCGGTGAGCTGAGATCAGGCCATTGCACTCCAGCCTGGCCAACAAGAGCGAAACGTTGTCTCAAATAAATAAATAAATAAATAAAACAAAAATAATAATAAAAATTATGTGCCAAGCACTGTGGTCAACATTTTACATCGGTAACTGTTTATGCAGAATGTGTGATTTAACAGCTCAATTCAAAATTTCATAAGCTCCCACTGCTGAAACATGACAAAGATGAGCCAAATAGAGAAAAGTTACAAATTTTGAAATATCTGTTAAAGCATAGTAAAAGGCATAGTACATGACCCTTTTCTGCAATTCTGAAATCCAAAAAGCTCTGAAAAATTGAAAATTCTTTTTATAACTCATTTGGCAACAAAAATCTGACCCGAACTGATGACAGGTTATTTACTCTTATGGTGTGAATATTCATACATTTGCTGTATAAATATTAGTGTCTGATTATGGGGTTCTACCCCACATTCCACCATGGCATAATGTAATATGCAAGGTATTATGGATCTTGCATTCTTATGTGCACTTCATTTGTAAATACATACACACAAAATTGCAGTTAAATAGTTTCTATTTTAAAAGCACCATTAAAGATGGCTTGTTAAAGGTAGATACCATGATAATTCCATGACAATTATAGTTCTCATTCTTATTCTTTTATTCATTATTTAAAATCAAATAACATTAATAACATACTTCAAAAAGTTTACACTTATCTTACTTCCATTGGCTGTCATCCTGAAAAAAAAAATGCCAAGAGATGATGATGATAAAACATGTTTATTCTTCCATAAGATGTATAAATTGAAACCAAGTATGTGGAACCCACATTTAAAAGGAGTAATTCAACACAATAACCATCAATTAGTAGTCACTGAATGTCACACAGATAAGACAATGTTTTAGGCACTATTTTTAAAAAAAGACAAAAAATTTACCCAGAAATAATAACAAGGTACACAAATTTTTTATACCTTAAAATTTTGTTTTCATTTATTTTCTACCATGATTATGTGCAGGAAGTGAACTAGACTGTGTAATGATTGATGTAGATTGTCACAGCTCATCACTCATGTGTCTACTTGCATCAGTCATTAGCAGTATCGAAATACCAGGTCATGCAGCAGTTCATTAAGGTTTGGGAGATTAGTCTGTTAACATCAAGTGAAGATCAGTAGCTCAGTGAAGTTTGGTGAAAATATTCATAGTTGAGAAAAATTCTAAGCAGAGATGACTATTTATCAGCTGTGAAATTTCCAAGAGTTAACTTCTGGTTGGGATTGTATCCTACCATTTAAAAATACATAGAATCTAAGATTAAAGCCTTTATAGGCTGGGTGTGATGACTCATGCCTGTAATCCCAGAACTTTGGGAGGCTGGAGTGGGAGGATCGCTTGAGACCAGGAGTCTAAGGTCACTGCACTCTAGCCTAGGTGACAGGACAAGACTCTGTCTCTAAAAAACAAACAGACAAAAAGTAAAACCCTTACAGTCTTTCAGGTTTTTCTTTTTTCAGCACCCCGTGCTGAGAGAGGATCTTTGTTTTTTCTTAAAAAAACACTACATGTTTCCTTTGCATTTCCAAGTGAAATCTTTCTAGATAGTTACTGAGAAATAAATGAGTAAGTTTATGAATGGATCTTTAGTCTTGCCAGTTCTTCTCACTGTATGAGAACTAAGGAAATTATTCACATACAGTGCACTCTTTAAAGCTGCTTTGAAAGCTCTGTTCTTAACTGAACCAAGTGCAGTGTAAAATCAAACAAAAATATTCTTAAAATGATTTTATTAATCCACAGATTCATTTTTTTAATGATGTAGAGTTGGATAAAAATATTTTGTTCTGGTAAAGTTATCTAAACAATAATATAAAAGACTGTTTTGGTTGCCACACAAAAAGGCATGGAATGCTTGAGGCTTTTGAAAACCTAGAATAAACTCTCAAGTTTCCAGGCTCAGGAAATCTTGTTTGCCACTATTATGCATATAAAGGCCACGTTTAAAACATTCCGATTAAACATTTTGGCTTACACTTACCATCACATCACTACATGAATTGGGAGTGTGAATGCAGCTAAAGATGAGCAGTTTCCATCAGAAACAAGTTTACATAAAGATTAGACAGTTCTCATTCTTTTTTAAAAAAATCATATTTACGGTCAGGTGCTGGTGGCTCATGTCTGTAATCCCAGCACTTTGGGAGGCCGAGGAAGGTGGATCACTTGAGTTCAGGAGTTGGAGACCAGCCTGGCCAACATGATGAAACCACATCTCCACTCAAAATACAGAAATTAGGCTGGGTGCGGTGGCTCACGCCTGTAATCCCAGCACTTTGGGAGACTGAGGTGGGCGGATCACTGAAGGTCAGTAGTTCGACACCAGCCTGACCAGCTTGGAGAAACCCTGTCTCCACTAAAAAAATACCAAATTAGCCAGGAGTGGTGGTGCATGCCTGTAATCCCAGCTACTCGGGAGGCTAAGGCAGGAGAATTGCTTGAACCCGGGAGGTAGAGGTTGCAGTGAGCTGAGATCACACACTGCATTCCAGCCTGGGAGACAGCAAGAATCTGTCACCAAAAAAAAAAAAAAAAAAATCACATTTACTTAAACTGTTTAGTAATTAGCTACATCATTTATTAATTTTAAATTTAAATTAAATTTTAAATAACTTTAATATAAAATCAAATATATTTGATTTCTAAGAAATTTGGTAAAAGCATTTTGCCTGGAGCAAATAATTTCACTATTTTGGCATTATTATCCATATTCTCTATAACAATGTGTAAGAAAATAGGTCACGTATTTTATATATATATAAATGCATAAAGATAACTGGCTAAGGTTAGACAGATGTTTGGCAATCTTGTACAAGCAGTCAGATTTTTGCAGTCAGCATTGTTCACTTTACTATTATTTTACCACAAATAGTTCCTCTATAATATAAAAATTATTTAACCCTATTTTATATTTTGTGGATTCAGTTAGAACACATTTGCCCTTTTCTTGACATCCTCCTCCTCTCTCCCCCTCCCCCCACCTGATACACACACACACACACACACACACACACACACACACCAAGCACAGCGGGTGAACAAGGTGCTATGAGATGAATTCTAGACTTCCTTCTGCTCATGCATTGAACTTTTGGCCCTGCCTTCCTGTTTGTTTCTTCTAGTTTTTTAGTTCTGTTTTAAATCTTAGAACACATGATATCCTTCAGCCCAAGCATTAGTCTCCCGACCTTAGTATTATAAAGGGTGTCCACTGAAATTTAATTCACATTTTATGTTTTAGTTATTTAACTTTAGAAGTAGGCACAGGTGACTGTACTTTAAACTGCTGTTAGATTTTCAGTGTTTGGGTTTATACCATTTTGGATTGATAGGAAATTGTCATATAAGATTGAAAACTGTAACAGTAAAATGGACTACTTTACATTTTGGGGAACAAGTATTTTCTCATTTGGTTAATTATGGTTTGAACTCATGTGAAATTAACCTAAGGATATCAAGAAAATGCTAATAATATAAAGATTCACACCTTATATAGCTATAATTTATATTCTCTCCATAAGCACAATTAAAAATACATGAACCTAGAAAATGTACAAGTGTTTGAAAATACAATTAAATATCTACTTCGAAGATGCACAAAAAGCACAAACGTGACTTTTGATTAGGTTGTCTCCAGGAACATCCCTCTATTATTTCCAGTTGGCAAGAACAATAGCTCAGGGTAAAAAAAAGCAGAGGAAGCCAGGCACGGGAGGGTCACGCCTGTAATTCCAGCACTTTGGGACACCGAGGCGGAAGGATCGCTTGTGCCCTGAAGGATGAGACCTATACCCTGGGCAACATAGGCAGACCCCGTCTCTACAAAAAATAAAAAATTAGCCAGGCATGATGGTGTGCACCTGTGGCCCCAGCTAGCAGGAGGCTGAAGTGGGAGGTTTGCTTTAGACTGGGAAGTTCAGGGTGCAGTAAGCTGTAATCATGCCATTCCACCCTGGTCAACAGAATAAGACCCCGTCCCCGCCCCCACCCTCCCCAAATAAGCAGAGGATATGCAACAATCAAGAATTCCTAAGAGTCTATGAAAACACACATCTTTTTCTACTCCCTCTGCATAGGAATGAAAGGAAAACTCATGAGAAAAAAAATTCTCACCCACTGTAAATATAATAGTATGCCCATGAGCAGCGTATCAGTCTCAACTCTGTAAAATGCTTACTCTATTTACAAAGCATTTTTTGCATGATTCACTAGATTCTCAAAATAATTTTCCATGAAACACAATAGTAAATGGAGTTATTAGCCTAATTTTACAGATAAGAAAAATGGTGCTTAGAGAAGTCAAGTGACTTCCTCATAGTTAGATATTGGTAACCAAGTTTTCCGATTTCTTATTAAATATTCTTTCTACTATGCTACTTGGTTTTCAAACAAATGAAGCAACTATAGTTTAACAGTAAAAACCTTATGCTTCCCAAAAACTGCACTTGGTACTCCTTTGTGATTAAGAAGAGTTTACAGAACAGAATAGAAGTGTACATTATAAAATATTTGACACTATGATCAAAATATCCCTTCCAGGAGAATTTAATCAGTAAATTAAAAATCAGTAAACTCAAAAGTCATTTTACCATCTTAATTGATTATTCTATCTTCACGTGTACTGATGAGATTGTAAAATGCAATTTGAAGGCTAAATATATCAAACATCTAGCCAATTTTCCTTGTCCAGAAAAATCTCTTCTGCATTCTTTTTGTATTGGAAATGAGGAAATTTGGAAATTTACTTGGAGAAAAATGCTATTACTAAAAACATTCTATGTTTACCTATATTAATAATTTTGACAATAGTTCAAGGTAAATTGCATTTATTTATTGAAAATGTCAATATATAAATAAATTTTATTTTTCTTATCTAAATATGAACGGTACACTGTAACAGCAGAACATGTGCTGCTGTTACGGTATACCGTTCATATTTAGATAAGGCACGGCGTCGCATGCCTGTAATCCCAGCACTTTGGAGGTCAAGGGGGGTGAATTGCTTGAGGCCAGGAGTTGGAGACTAGCCTGGGCAACATGGAGAAACCCTGTGTCTGATAAAAATACAAAAATTAGCCAGGCATGCTGGTACACGTCTGCAGTTCCAGCTATTCAGGAGTCTGAGGTAAGGTACTGAGAATCGCTTGAACCCAGGAAACGGAGGTTGCAGGGAGCCAAGATTGCGCCACTGCACTCCAGCCTGGGCGACAAAACAAGACCCTGTCTCAAAAAAAAAAAGCAAACATTTGGTGAGCAGTTCTCTGTTTTACATTTTACAAATATTTGCTTAAAATATTTTGCTTGATCCTTAGTAAAACATAATGCATTTTTAGGAGCAATAAATTAGGGAACAAAAATGAACATAAAACTTATTTTCTTGTGTTGAGGCAAAATTAAGGGAGGACAAACATTTCCAAAGACTAGGGAAAAACCTGGTACCTTATACAAGGAACTGCTATTTATGTCCTAGTGAATACTTCTGAGATTGTTTACTCTGCAGGTGAACAGTGCATATTTAAATGCACTTTGGAATTCAATATTAATTAACTCAAGAGAACGTAATTCCTGATAAAATCTTTTCAATTGACTATATATGTACAAAAATCCATTCACACTGTCAAGAAAAATGAGTAATATTGACATATCTGGACACTAAGGTCAGCGTATGCTAACAAAGTAAGAATGGAGGTAACTATGTAGATATTCCAGTTTCAAGAGAAAGGTTGTCTGCTTTGCCTGATAATTTAGCAAAATACCCAATCTGGTAGTGTAACAAGCAAGCACAGTGCTCTGAATCAAATACCTTACAAAACAGTATTAGTGTGGGTTTGTAACCCTTTTAAACGCTTTTATTGCATCATTCTGCTGTTAATGTTGGTATTTATCCTGAAATGACACCCAATCTGTTCCTGTTAGTTCTTTGGCATGTTTGAAGTCAGCAGAAGCACTCTTTCCTGGGCTTTACTGCTTCCTCAGAAGAATGCACAGTATTTGGAACAAAACCACTTTTAACCCCTTCCCAGCCATCCTGAATACAAATTTCTCCCTTTTTAATAAGTTCATATATGTCCCTTGTCAAGATTGTGAAGGATTCTTCAACATTCGTGGCATCCTTTGCAGAGGTTTCTATATACTTCATTCCACAGTCTGCTGACAGTTTTTCAGCTTCTTCCCTTGTAACTTGACGTTGTGAAGCTAAATCACATTTATGTCCCACTAGCAGAAATACAATCCGAAATGGCTGTACGTGCATTTTTGCTTCTTCTAGCCAATCTTTCACATGTTCAAAAGATCGTCGGTTAGTAATGTCAAATACTAAAAATCCACCAACTGAGTTGCGGTAATAAGATCGAGTTATTGATCTGAAAAATAAGAGAAAAAAGGTTGTATAAGGATAACTTGTTCTTTTTCTTCTCCTTCCAACAATCTAGCACCATAATCACATTTGAAGATATCTTAATGTGATTTAATTAGAATTTATAAATAAAATATGAGGTATCTCAAGTGAACCAAAATATTCTACGGGACTAACATGCAAGTTTCATACACTGACAAAACACAAAAGTAGTAATTTTTAGATAGACAAATAAGCACTTACATGCTATGTCATCTTGTATTGTCTTATGATTATTTGCTTTAGCTTTGAAAGATCTGATAGATTATTACATCATTGTGGTTAAAAATAGGCATATTGAAAGATTGAGTGAAGGGTACAGGTTTTACAACAAACCCGATCTTAAGTTTCTCATTCGTCATAAAATTTAACGAACTCCTCTCTATCAATTTAGGAAAAAGAAACAAGGGCTGTAGTATGGATCAAATGTCTGTGTCCCTCCAAAATTCTTATGTTGAAATCTTAACCCTAATGTGGTAGTATTAGGAGATGGGGCCTTTGGGATGTAATTTAGGTCATGAGGGTGGAACCTTCCTGAATGGGATCAGTGCCCTTAAAAAAAGATACCCCAGAGAGCTCTCTAGTCCTCTTTCTACCATGTGAGAATACAAGACAGCTGTCTGCAACCCAGAAGAGGGCCCTCACTGGAACCTGACCATGCTGGCACCAGGATCTCCCTGATCATCCACTTCCAGCCTCCAAAATTGTGAGAACTAAATTTCTGTTGTTTAAACCCCGATTCTGTGGTAATTTGTTATGGCAGTCCAAACTGATTAAGATAGCTGACTTGTCACAGTATTAGTTACAGGTACTGTCTCGTGTTGTACATATTCAAGCAACAGGAGACTGTCTGGATCTGGGATATGAATCCGAGGTGTGCTAACGATTCTCTGAATGTCTCTCCAGATCTAGTCTCCATCCTTCTCCAGGGCTGAGGAAGCTGTCTTTCACAGAAAGCTTTCCCAAACTCCCTTGCCCTCTGGCTTGCAGGGGTTTCAGCCAATGGGAGGCACCAGCTGGAGATGGAAGGAAAGAGAAGTCAGAGTATGTATCCCTCTCTTTGCTTTTGCTGGGCTCTGGCTTAGCAGTGGTAGTATTCCTCTGCTTCTAGTCAAGGTTTCTGTTGGGTAGACTGTCTCCCATGCCTACAGCCGTCACCAGTTTCTGGTAATACCTTTCTCTGCCCTCGTCTCTTTCAACCAGGTGGTTAATGGCTTCCCACTGTTGGTATCTCTGAGTGCTTCACCATCCTTTATTAGCATCCTTGATGCTAACCATATTTCTGGAAATAGTCACTTCGTTAAACTCTTTTCAGTTAACCTACAATTGTGCCATCTGTTTTCTGGCTGAATCACGAGGCAAGGTGGCAAGGCTATACTGTTTCATGTTTCTTGCCCCTCCACATGTTGTTTTCTCTATCTGGAATGTAGATATGTTTCTGGAATGTAGAATGTTTCTACCCCTTTTTGGTCTAGGAAACTCCTATTTCTGCTTTAATAGTCAACTCAATAATCATACCATCTCAGCAGCCTTCCCTGTCACTCATTTCTCCTTAGGTACTCTTTTTTTTTAATTTTATTATTTTATTTTCCTTTTTTTTTTTTTTAAGAGATGGGGTTTCACTATGTTGGTCAGGCTGGTCTCGAACTCCTGACCTCGTGATCCGCCTGCCTCGGCCTTCCAAAGTGCTGGGATTACAGGCATGAGCCACTGCGCCCGGCCAGGTACTCTCTCATAGTTCCTTTGAACCACTGGCATACTGCCATTATGATTATCTTAATTTTCTTGATATGCTGACTGGGTTTGCTGTTATGTCAATCATATTGCCTGTTAAATGACAGATGTTATAAAATGTTTGTTATGCTGGATTTTTTTTTTTTTTTTTGAGACGGAGTCTCACTCTGTCACCAGGCTGGAGTGCAGTGGCGTGATCCCAGATCACTGCAACCTCTGCTTCCCGGGTTCAAGCAATTCGCCTGCCTCAGCCTCCTGAGTAGCTGGGACTAACAGGTGCGTGCCACCATGCCCGGCTAATTTTTGTATTTTTAGTAGAGACAGGGTTTTACCATGTTGGCCAGGATGGTCTCAATCTCTTGACCTCATGATCTACCCACCTCGGCCTCCCAAAGTTCTGGGATTACAGGCGTGAGCCACCATGCCTGGCCAATGTTGGATTAATTAATTTTATTGAGAGGATAAGTGCTAAATGTTGTATAAGCCAGAGATCCCATGTGTCTCTGTTTCCAGTTTGTCAATTATCTTTAAGCAAACTCATCTGACTACTTGCCTGAGGTACCAAGATCTTTGTGAATGGCCAGCAGGTTATTTGGTACTGTTATACATTCCTACTTGTTCTCATTGCTGAAATCACAGCTCACTTCAGTGACCGGATGCCATAAACAGCTTTGTTATGGAAGTGCAAAGAAAGCATTTTACCTCCTCTTTCTTTCTATTTCTCCTGCTTCCCTGTTTCTCCTCAGAATTCCTAGTAGAGAGATTCCCAAGTGGCTATTTTTGAGAAACTTTTGTCAAGGACTATAGGATTATACAGAAATTGAATTTTTCGCCAACCCAGTGGTTAGAGTCTAAAAATAAAAAAAAAGAAAAGAAATTGACAATAAGAAAATCTCCCACCATCTTTGTCAGGCTATGAATAATGCAGTTGCTATATTTTAACTCTGAGGGATAACTAATTTGTTATTGTTTTGTCACTCATCTTCATATGTGTGAATTTAGGCAGATGTGCAGTGTCTTAAGAGAAATCTAATTAAGGCTGTGTTCTTAGACTGAAAGCTTGAATTTACTCAGCACCGAGTCTGCATTACTTTCATCCCTCCTACCCATTTAATTTACCACTACTAGAATATTTTAAAAATGCCTTTTGTGGCTGAAAACTCAGTGCTGAAATGCCTGTATATTACACAGAGGCATGTTTTACACTGTAAGAAATACTATGTTTTCTTACTTTTCTTTCTTTCGTCTTCACTGTAAAAAACACCTTCATTTCTTTCTTCCTTCCCTTTTTTCCTTTCTTTTTCTTTCTTTCTTCCTCTCTCTCTCTCTTTCTTTCTTCCTCTCTCTCTTTCTCTTTCTTTCTTTCTTGTCAGCTCACTGCAACCTCCGCCTCCTGGGTTCAAGCTATTCTCCTGCCTCAGTCTTCCAAGTAGCTGGGATTATAGGCACCCACCACCATGCCCAGCTAATTTTTATATTTTTAGTAGAGATGAAGTTTCACCATGTTGGCCAGACTGGTCTCGAACTCCTGACCTCAGGTGATCCACCAGCCTCGGCCTCCCAAAGTACTAGGATTACAGACATGAGCTACCACACCTGGCTAGGAAATACTATGTTTTTAAAAACTTATCTTTTATTTTCTTTTTAAAATAAGCAACCTATTAACTGATTGTATTTAATTTTGAAAACACATTTAGAATACAGTTGGCAAATCATTCTACAGAATAAAATTACAGCAAAGTACATGTAATACCCATTATAAAACAATCCTTATTAATTTAGTTGGAATAAAATGACTCAGTATAACATCTGTCATTTTTACGTAGTATCCTGATTTCTAGTTTCTGTGTGTGGGTCTGTGGGGCTTCAGATTCAGGTATAGTTGTCCTGGAGATAGTACTTTTCCTAAAACAATTGGACACTGCCACTATCAATCAGCTGGGGGAAGAAGCAGGCCTTCAAATGGGAAACTCCAACTGAAAGGCAGGTCTTACAGAGGTGTTGAGGGAGCAGCTATCTTTCTCTTGACCTTTCTCCCATAAGTTGGGACACTTAGGTCTCTAGAAGTTCTTGAAGGAATTATGAGAAGGTAAGGAACAGATTCTAAAAGCACTAAGTAGGGAGGCCTCCCTGTAAGGAACTCAAGAATTGATGATGAATAACAATTCTTTTTAAGCAACAATACCTTGTAGTATGATACTTTATATCTATTTCCTTCTAGGCTTTGAAAGTCTCCCTGAATGGGCCGGTGCAGTGGCTCACACCTGTAATCCCAGCACTTTGGGAGGCTGAGGCAGGCGGATCACCAGAGGTCAGGAGTTTGTGACCAACTTGGCCAACATAGTGAAACCCCATCTCTACCAAAAATACAAAAATTAGCCGGGCATGGTGGCACATACCTGTAGTCCCAGTTACTTGGAAAGGTGAGGCAGGAGAATCACTTGAACCCAGGAGGTGGAAGTTGCAGTGAGCTGAGATCATGCCACTGCACTCCAGCCTGGGTGACAGAGAGAGACTCTGTTTCCAAAAAAAGAAAAGAGAAAAAAATAAAAAGAAAAAAAAGTCTCCCTGAATGAATGGATGATTTAAGGGAAGGAAAACAATTGTGAGGTCGGGGAATGAAGGGAAGAAAAGAAGAATAGTGTGGACATGTCTGCAGGGAAAAAAAAAAGAAAAGAAGAATAGAAGCAAGGAAGGAAGACAGAAATAAATGGCATGGATTCTAACCCGGTCTCATGTGTGTTATGAGGGAATGAAGAGGTGAGACTATTCTCTGGCAAGAATGGTAAAGCAGATACAAAAATCCTAAATATAGCGTGACGGTGGTGTGATGATGGGGAAGGTGAATTTTGGAATGGAGGGATTGGGGTTATAAGCTCCTAGCAGTTCCTTGTCCCTCTCAAGGGGAATATCTGGTTTTAATTATAAGAGAAAGCTGATGGCTCTTTCATACTTCGAAGGCTACACTATCAGCAAACCATATCCCATTGCCAAAGGAGCAGTGGCCTCTCCTTGTCTTAATTGAAAACTGCTGGTCCCTGAGACCACTCCTTTCCCTGCAGCATACTCACGTTGCCCATTCTCTAGGATCAGGAGGAGATGGCTTCCGTTTCCCCGGTGCAACTTCCAGATAATTATTCCTTCCCAACCCCTGTTGTAAAAAAACTCCCCTGCTCCTTTGAGGCTTCTGCCATCTGGCTCTATCATCTGCTGTCATCTGCCAACTGCTTGGTCATTCTCCATGTGCTAAAGATTTTAGCATTTTGCTTTGTTTTCCTTTCTGTTTCAATTCCTGTCGTTCTGCTTACTGATTTCAACATCCATTTGGATGAACTGCCTGGTGTCACCTCTCAAATTCTTTGACTTCCTCATCTCTAATAAACCTTTTTCTCTATTCTTCCTTTCTCATCCATTTCCTTTTCATCAGAAATATTAATTACCTCCAAAATTGGAAATTTACACAGTCCACTAAAAATATAAAAACCTCACAGCCTGCCGGCCTGTCTATTCTTTTTTACTGTGGTGATTCTTTAAATTCATCAAGATTTGTAATCCATTGACCAACTCTCTCACTTTCTATCCATTAATACTCTCCGATCTTCACTGCCTTCCATATCTTGAGTTCAATGAGACATCATTATAATTGTTCTCTTGGAAATACCTCAATTTCCAAGCCCTTATCCCACTGTTATATTCATCTAGGAAATCTCTATCTCTGGATCAGTCCAGCATGAAGTTGAATGTTTCTGGGGAAAATCACTCAACCAGGCAGGGTGGTGTCACTATGAATTAATTATAAACAATCTCAAGTGAGCACTCAACACTGCCAAGGAATACTGCTAATATCAGGAGAAACTGATATTAGGCTTCTACTATATTTAGGCTTCTAATATAGGAAGAAATGGAAGTTCCATTCAACCCTCCTCTCCCCATAAAAGAGAACTGGAGGCACACTTTACCCCTCTTACTAATTACTCCACAGAAGGACAAATGGCTGCTGTTTGGGTAGAGTCTGTTTCTTAGACTGTAGGCAGGATCACTGTGTGTTCAGACTCTTGTATAGCATCCTTTTCCCTCCTTTCCTCTTTCTGGATCCATCCTTCTGGCTTGCTAATTGTCAGAGGCATGCAGGTGCCATGTCAATACTGCTCACTGTTGAATGACTGGTTTTCAGGTACCTAGAACATAGTGGGCACTCAGTGTACCTTAGTGAATGAATGGTTGATTTAGTCTAAGCCACATACATAGCTGCTTTGAAAACAGGAGAAACAACAGAGAGACTGAGGAAGTTTGAGGGAAGAGATAGCAGCAGTGCAGAAAAAGAAAGGTGCCCAACATTGTATCTACTACTAGTGTGGTCTTATGTTCTCACACTGAGGTCACTGAACTGCTATGAGCATTATCAGTGTTAAAGGAGGGTGGATAAATTATATATCAGAAATACATGCATCCTAAAGATATATCCAATGAAAATATAGTAGCCAGCAATCTCTGTGAGGTTTCTTGGGAGAAGGGAGCACTTGAATCAGGGGTATGTTGATGAAACCTATCCAAAGTAGAAAAGTTACCATATCTTATACCCCCCACCAAGAAAAGAAAATGTATAATACTTGGTGGACCTCTTTTAATTTTGGAGGAAACATTAGCAGTATAATATGTTTCTCTGATCCATTAAGTGGGAAAACCAAAAGTCTGCTAGCTGAAAGCAAGAGAAGCAAGAGAAGTCCCATTGGCTGGTCCAAGTGACAATGCAGGCCACATTGCCACTTGGCACATGGTCCGTCAGATCTAATGGTGCCTGCCTAAAGTAACTCTAGCAGCCTGGGATGCTCCATCAGGCCCAGGAAGCCTCCACTGGACAAATACAGAAGTGGCATTTTGGAATAAAAGCATGCTTTCTTTGTCAAATGCGATTATAATTTTGAAATATAATTATTGGCTTATAACTTGACTTTGATACAGACTGAATGCCTGATGGTGGAACACCCAGGGACTGCACAATCTGAAGGTCCATCATGAATGAGCTGGGTGTTCTGATTCACCAGACTAGAGCTTAATCACCAAGGAGAGGTCACATATACAGGAAAGAATATGGGGTGGGACCTGAATGGACCTGGAATAACAAGGTTCACAGACCCAGCACATCTACTCCTACAGCACCCTCTCAACTCATGGCCTTATCTGGATTTCCCTACAATTAAAGAGGAAAAAAATTCAAGTATGCCTTACAAATGGCTCTGAATGATATGCTAGCATCAGTAAGTCCCACTCAACGGAGAACTTGAAGGTCAGTGGAAAAGTTCTATCTGTGGAACTTCTAGCACTACCTCTCACAGTTTACTTTTTCCAGAGGAAGAGATGGAGAGTTGTAGATAAAGATCTACACCAATTCATGAAGAGAGGTGAAGGGTTTGGCATGTTGGGTAAAAAACAAGATAGGAGGCTGGTAATTAGGAGGTTTGAGGAAGAGGTATATTGGTGAGTCTAGACTATGTGCATACTTGTATCTTACGTGAATGGCCACCAAAAGCTCCCTCCATGAAAAAATTTTAATAATGGAACAAAATGTCCTGTCCTACAGTTATTAGTCGGTATTCTGATCCCACTTTGAACTCGTGGTAGAGAGATGGAGGCTGTACCTGGGCTCAGTAGACTTACTCTTACCTAGGTTGGCCTGCTTACTACCCAGTTTTCCAGTAGCTACTGACATCTTGAATATGGTACCTTACTCTAGGGGACCACCATGGAGGGGACATAGATATATCTTCGTTGTAATATATTTAATCTAGATTTAGGCCATGTTAGTGCCACTATCCATGAACTTACAGAATGCCTTATACATAGTCATGGTATCCTACACGTTGCCACAGACCAAGTAATTCATTTAACAGTGGTGGAGATAGGGAAATGGACTGAGGCTATGGGATTCATTGATCCTATCACACCACCATCACCTAGAGGCATCTGGCCATATAAAACTGTGAAATGGGTTATTAAGATGTAGGTATGTCCATTTCCAGGAAATGACACCTTGTAAGATTTTAGCATAATCCTTCAGGAGGTCTATGCTCTAAATTAGTGAACAAGATAATAGGTGGTATTTTTTTCCTCAAAAATAGAAGCTGTGGTATGGGAAGCAAAGGGTGAAAAAAGGGTGATGGTGCCTCTCACAATTACACCTAATGAGTCACTAAAATTTTTTGTTGCATCTAATCCCTGTGAGTCTGAACTTTGCTGATATAAAGGTTTTAGTATTCAAGAGAGAAATGCTTTCACTAGAAAACCCCATGATGCTTCTACTGAATTAGCAGCTGAAGCTGCCAACTGGCCATTTGGAGCTTCTTATGGCAGGGGGCGAACAGGCAGAAAGGGGGCAACAGTATCATGGGGACCACACTGGCTTCCTGCAGTTCTTACTGCCCAGACTCCTGTGATTTTTGATTCATTCAAAGTCTGGTCCTCCAGCTTCCCATCAAGTCTCTGCACTTCAAGCATGCTTCTAGCTCTTTTTTGATTAAGGTTCTCAAGCTGGTTTTGTTGCAGGCAACCAAGGACCTAACCGACAGAGTCAACGTAGACTTTGTAAGAAAAAAAAAAAAATGGTGCAAAACAAGGTCACGAATCTCTTATAACTTTCAACATAGTTTTACAAGACTAAAGTTCAGTTTTTACTTTGGGAGGCCGAAGTGGGTGGATCCCTACTTCAGGAGTTCAAGACCAGCCCGGCCAACATAGTGAAACCCTGTCTCTACTAAAACTTCAAAAAATTAGCTGAGTATGGTGGGATGTGCCTGTAATCTCAGCTACTCCGGAGGCTGAGGCAGGAGAATTGCTTGAACCCAGGAGGCGGAGGTTGCAGTGAGCTGAGATCACACCCCTGCACTCCAGCCTGGGTGACAGAGCAAGATTCCGTCTCAAAAAAGAAAAAAAAGTTCAGTTTTTAAAAAACTGTAGTGAAGAACACATAGAAAGAGATCTATCCTCTTAACAATTTTTAAGTCTACAGTGAAGTGTACAGCATTGTTAACTATGAGTGCCAAGGTATATAGTAGATCTTTAGAAATTTCTCATCTTGCCTGACTAAAATCCTATCCCTATGAACAGCAACTCCCCATTTCCCCAGCCCACAGCCCCCGAGAACTATCATTCCACTTTCTGCTTCTGTGAGTTTTGACTATTTTAGATACTTCATGTATGGGTGGAATCATACAGTATTTGTCCTTCTCTGATTGGCTTATTTTTTTATTTTTATTTTTGAGACAGAGTTTCGCTCTTGTTGCTCAGGCTGGTGTGCAATGGCATGGTTTTAGCTCACTGCAACCTCCACCTCCCGGGTTCAGGCGATCCTCCTACCTCAGCCTCCCAAGTAGCTGGGATTATAGGCATGCGCCACCACAGCTGGCTAATTTCCATATTTTTAGTAGAGATGGGGCTTCACTGTGTTGGCCAGGCTGGTCTCAAACTCCTGACCTCAGATTATCCACCCATTTTGGCCTCCCAAAGTTCTGGGATTACAGGCATGAGCCACAACACCTGGGCCTGATTGGCTTATTTTACTTAGCACAGTGTTCTCAAGGTTCATCCGTGTTGTTGCATATGACAGGATTTCCTTCTACTCAGTGGAATAATGTTCCACTGTATGTATATGCCATACTTTATTCATCCACAAGGTTCATTCTTACACATATTTGCTTTATAATAACAGGAGAAAATGGTTGCCTTGTTTATATAAACATTTTTTTCTATTTGATTTTCCTCTTTAATTATTTTTCCTAAAATAATATATAGACAAGGGATTATTTGACAGCACCGGAGTTTGCATACATTTACAAAGAATTACATAATATATGATTAATGCAATCAAGTGTGAATGATATATTGGGGAATTTGGAATTTGACACAAATGACATGATTACTGAGGTTTTAAAAAATGTAAATGATATCTCAGATTAAACAATTATCTAGTTTCCTAAAAGGCACGGAAAATAAGATGCTGTTGTTACATGAAGGACAAAATTCCATAGGCCCTGGACTGCTCAAGATTATTTACAGTAGAGGCCAGGTGCAGTGGCTCACACCTATAATCCAAGGGAGTCCGAGGTGGGAGGATCGCTTGAACTCAGGAGTCCAAGGCTGCAGTGAACTATGACTGCATCACTGCACTTCAGCCTGGGTGACAGATTGAGACAAAAAAAAATCTGAAAATGGCAAGATTATATAGATCTTATGTGTTGTGATCATGAACTTTGTTGGATATGCACAGGCCTCTTAAAAAAGCAACAACATAGTAAGCACTTGCTGACTTACTTGGGTAAAATGAACCAGATGTTCCACCCTGGAAACGCCCTTCTTGTGGCTTTGCCAATTGTAAAATAGGCATTTAGAGGACAAAAGTACTTTGATGCCAAAGGCTCTTGGCATCAAGCAGCCTACAAATGCATTAGCCTTGTGGGTGCCTGTTTTTCACCATGACATTACATTCCTGCTGCCCTTCTGGGAAGTCATTGTGTTGCTGCTTTATTTTATTTGCTTCACTTGCCTTGTGGCCCTCAGCACTGTTTTCAAGAGACTAAAACACAAGCCTCCCCACTCCTTTTATTGTTATTGATTCTAACAGTCCCTGCCCTCACCTAAGATTCTGAAACTTGGCACCTGTTACTTAGAATATTCTTCATACAATCTTAAGATTCTTTTTCTTTGGGTAAATCCAGTGTCTTTCCATCAAAAATCAAGTCTGTGGTTGTAGAGGCCATATATATACTGACAAGATGTAATGGGCCGTATTTCCCCTTTGAATATGTGAATCAATTCTGTGGCTACCTTTTATTTTTCTTTCATAACAGATAATGATTTTATGATAGTGATGCTTTCTTTATCATCCCTAGGGCTCTCTATTCAGCATTTACACTCTATTTTCCTCTGTAGCAATTAATACATTCTGACATCCTATATAATTTTTAGTTTGTTTGGTTATAACCTGATTGGACAATAAGCTCTATGTGAGCAAAGATTTTGTCTTTTTTTTTTTTTTGAGTCAGGGTCTTGCTCTATCACCCAGGCTGGAGTGCAGTGGTACAATCTTGGCTCACTGCAACCTCCGCCTCCCAGGCTCAACTGATCCTCCATCTCAGCATACCCAGTAGCTGGGACTACAGGCACCCGCCACCTTGCCTGGCTAATTTTTGTACTTTTTGTAGAGATGAGGTTTTGCCATGTTGCCCAGGCTGGTCTTGAACTCCTGAGCTCAAGTGATCTGCCCCCACTGGCCTCCCAAAGTGCTGGGATTAAAGGCATAAGCCACTGTGCCCAGCCTATTTTTTTTTAAATGTTGTATCTGTAGTGTTTAAAACTGAAATGTGCATGCAAGAGTCCCACCAGTATTTGTAAATGAACAAATAAACAACTGAATTAATATGTTCATACCTCATTAGCTTGTGCCCAGGCAGCATTCAAATGCTGAGGAAATGGGAGAATTAAAAAAAAGAAATACAAAAAAAGCCTGTCTCTTTTCAATACTTATAGTAGGGATTTATAAAGTCAAAAGGGAAGAAATGGGCTGAAAATTGCACACTGTACACATATAGGTGAAATCATCCACATTTTCTAAAGAACTACTGCATTTAAATGGGTAGTGATTCAAATTGTACTTTGCAGTGGATTCTGGAAGGCAGAATAAGTTATGTGTGAAAATGGCAATAATTTATTTGGAAATTAATGAGAAATGTTTCTAGCTGCATTAATGGTCTTCAAGGTGATAATGAAAGGATGCTTATTTTCTATTTGATATGATACCAGAAAGTGTATAAAAGACTTCAGCACTTATTCCAGTGCTTTCTGGTATCCTTTTGCAGAACAATAATGAGACAATGACCAGGTTCTCAAGATTATTTTATATTCCAAATAACACAGTGGATTATATGATCTAACATAACGAAAAGATATGTTTTCTTGGGTTATAATTCTCCCACCATTTCTGTGACTGCTGCTTGTTTCCATATGGCTTTTTCTATATGGCTTTGTTTCATATGATTTTATACATCTTTCTACATCCTGGAATTTGTAACTGATGTAAATCCTTTCTCATTTCATTTCTGAAATTATTCAACTTCTATTTTCAAGTCATTTAAACATTATTCTTTTCCTTTTTTTCTATTTTTTAAAGTTTGTGTTTTTATAAGGTATCTGTACACTTACCACACATCTTCACTTTTCCCATTCCCCCAACTTGTCAATGTTGTTACACCATAATTTTAGTAAGCTCATTTCTTAGCACTGCTGTTACTCTGACCACGTGGATAACTTTTCATTGCTGAGCCCTGGAGTACACTATGACTTCTTTTCCTTTCCTGAACAACTTTTCCTTCCAGTTAATTATATTGCATATTAGTCAAGATGGGCCAGGTTATGCTACAGTAACAAACAAGCTGACTCTCAGTAGGAAGAACATTGAAGAATTTGGGGCCAGCCCAGTGGCTCACGCCTGTAATGCTAGCATTTTGGGAGGCTGAGGCGGGCTGATTGCTTGAGCCCAGGAGTTCAAGACCAGTCTGGGCAACATGGTGAAACCCCATCTCTACAAAAAAATACAAACATTAGCTTGGTGTGATGGTGCATGCATGCAGTCCCAGCTACTTGGGAGGCTGAGGTGGGAGAATCACCTGAGCCTGGAAAGGGCGAGCCTGCAGTGAACTGAGATCACACCACTGCACTCCAGCCTGGGTGATGGGTGACTGATTGAGAATCCATCTCAGGGAGGGGGGAAAGCCTGTGTTTTAAAACCACCACATGCAACTTCTGCTCAAATCCTCTGGCCAGAACTACGAACATGATTCTGCTTAAGTGCCAGAGGGAAGGGAAATATAATCCTCCTACATGTCCAGAAGAAAAGAAGCATTAGCTGTGAATGAACACTAAATGTCCCTACCACATCATGTTTTTCTTCTTTTTTCCCTTTTGCTAAATTTTCCATGTACTTCTCAATAATTCAATCTCAAACTCTCTGCCACATGCCTTATTGTAAGAAGTTTATTTCCATTAGCTTCTCTGTCCATTTCATTTTCCTGTGGTCTCTTTTATAACCTTCTGCCCTGCTCCAGTCTGGCCTGGCTGTCCTTGGTATCTGCAACACGCATGTGATCTTAAGATCTCCCTTCACCATCTTCCTGGGGAGTTCTTTTGCCTTTCTTCAGAGGTAGAGCTGTTCCCTGTACCCAATGTCCTCTTCATCCCTCTTCACTCCTGTGTGTGTGTGTGTGTGTGTGTGTGTGTGTGTGTGTGTAGCACATCTTCAAGGAGCTTCCTTAAAAAAAGCTACATGAGGTAATATTTTGAAATCTTGCATATTGATTTATTCTGCTCTCACAATTGAGTGATAATATGGCCAGATAGAGAATTCTCTCAGATTTTTCTTTTTTTTTTTTTCCGGTTGATACTTTCCTTTCTCAGAAACTTGAAGTCATTTCTCCGCTGCCTTTCAGTATCCATTGTTGTTTCCGGAAAGTCTCAAGCCAGTCTGATTCCTGATCTTTTTTTAATGTGACCTGCTCGTCTCTCTCTGAAAGTTTGTAGGAACTTCTCTGTGGTTTCAGTGCTCTGAAATTTCATAATGACTGCCTTAGTGTTTCTTCTTTGATCTATTGTGTTGGGCCATTCTAATCTGAAAACCCAAGTCCCTAAATTTTGGAAAACTTTTTTTTTTTTTTTTTTTTTT